>CAJQUN010000254.1:600000-846296 GCA_907163345.1 Haberlea rhodopensis | reverse complement strand
CAAATTGGCCTTCCCAGTGATGGTACTCTATATCGCAATCATAGTCCTTGAGTAGGTCCATCCACCTCCTATGCCTCATGTTCAGCTCTGCCTGAGTGAATAAAAACTTGAGGCTCTTGTGATCCGTGTAAATGGTAACGAAGTACCATAAAGTAATGCCTCCAGATCTTCAGGGCGAAGATGATAGCCGCCAGTTCCAAGTCATGAACTGGATATCTGGTCTCATGCGGCTTCAACTGCCTCGATGCATAAGCTACCACATGCTTATCTTGCATCAGAACACACCCAAGGCCCTGCAGTGATGCATCGTATACAGAACAAATCTGGAGTTCTCCGTCGGAATCACTAACACTGGCGCCGTCGTCAACCGGTGCTTTAATTCCTGAAGCTGCCTCACAAGCTTCTACCAAAAGAAAGGCACTCCTTCTGAGTCAAAAACTGCGTCAGCGGCTTGGCAATCTTCGAAAAGCCCTCGACAAAAGCGTCGATAATATCCGGCCAAACCAAGGAAAGCTCCGAATCTCAGGCACAGAAGTGGGGCACCCCACTCCATCACATCACAGCCTCATCTTCTTGGGATCTACAGATATCCCGCTGCTTCGATATGACATGCCCCAGAAACACTACGCTGCTCAGCCAAAATTCACACTTACTGAGCTTAGCATACAACTGATCGCTCTCTGAGAATCTGAAGCACTGTCCTCAAGTGTTTCACAATGCTCTTCCTCACTCCGGAGTAGATGAGAATGTCGTCAATAAACACAATGACGAACTGATCAAGATACGGCTGAAACACTCTGTTCATCAGGCTCATAAGACTGCTAGAGCATTCGTCACGCCGAACGGCATCACTAGGAACTCATAATGTCCATATCGGGTCCGGATGCCTTCTTCTGCACATCTTCCTCTCTGACATCGAATCTGATGATACCCGGATCTCAAATCAATCTTGCTATACACCCTGGTACCTTGCAAACTAGATTCACAACAAGTCATCTATTCTTGGGAGAGGATACGTGTTCTCTTCACTGTAAGCCTATTCAGTTGCCGTTAATCCGATACACAACCGCATCGAGCCGTCCTTCTTCTTCACCAAGAGAACTGGTGCGCCCCATGGCGACACGCTCGGGCGAGATATCCCTTGTCAAGGAGATCCTGCAACTGTTCCTTCAACTCTCTCAACTCAGCGGTTCCATCCTATAAGGTGCACGAGAGATAGCGGATGTCCCTGGCAACAGCTCGATCCCAAACTCGACTTCCCTAGCGGTGGGAATTCCTGGGATCTCTTCTGGGAATACATCAGCCAAACTCTGCCACTACTGCACATCCTCAACTCTTAGTTCTTACTCTTCCCAGACGTGTCCACGGCATAGATGAGATAGCCCGTGTGTCCACGTTCCAACAACTGAGTCATCTTGATCGCTGAAATCAACGGAATCTTCGCACGAGAACCGTTGCCATAAAGGTCCACTGACTGCCCAACTCAGGTCTGAACTTCACTGTCCTCTGCCGGCAATCTACCACTGCCTGATATCTGTTCAGAACATCAATACCCAAGATGCAGTCGAAGTCTGACATGCCCAACACAATCAAGTCTGATCTCAATTCGTTGCCCTCAAAATAAATGAGGCTATCTGCCAAAAACTGATCAGGCAACGACATTTCTTCCAGTGGGTGTCGAGACAAGGAGAGGCGTGGGTAAGGAAGACGTGCGCATATGGTGTCTTTCCACAAACCCACCGATACAAAAGAATGGGAGGCACCTGTATCGATCAAAATAAAAGCAGGGTACGTAAATAAATGACACGTACCGGCGATCACCTCCTCTGGGGCTGCCTGGGCCTGCTCCCTAGTCAGCGCATACACCTGTCCCTGGGGCGGTCCCACTGTCTGACCTCCCGATGGTCGAGGCCCAAACTGCTGCACTGTCCTATCCTCAAATCTCGGCCGGTTGCCCTGAAACTCTGACTGTCCTCCCCGGGTGGGGCAATACCGAGCGATGTGGCCCATCTTGCCACAGATATAACAGGCAGGACATTTGGCCGAAGAATGTGGCCCTCCACAATTGTCGCATCTAGGCTCTCCCGGCCTATTCCCTTGCGTGGATCCTCGGTTGGCGGACCAATTGCCCTTCTTGCCATCCTGTTTCTGTCCAAAGAATTTCTTTCCACCAAATCGCGAAGATGAAGAGGCACCACGAGGTTTAAATGGCTCTCCTCGGGGCCTCAAGCTGTCATTAGTCTGCCTCTGTTGCTGGTACCGGTGGTGGCATAGCACTAGAATAAGCTCCCACCCCAAGCTCGGCAAGCTCCGCCCTTGTGAGAGCATCATCAAAAGAAGTTGGGTTATTGGTAATAACCCGGTCATAGAGCTCCGGTCGCAACCCCTTCATAAAATTCCTCATCTTTGCGTGCCCATTGGTGGCAATGTGGGGAACGTACCTCAGCAACGAAGAGTACCGTGTGGCATAGTCTGCCACTGTCATGTTCCCCTGTTTCAAACTTGTAAATTCATCCTCCTTCGTCTGTCTCGCCGCTGCGGAGAAGTACCGGTTCAGAAACCTAGTCCTAAAGAGTGTCCAATCAATCACAGCACCTAGTGCTCTTAGCTCCATCACCGTG
Organism: Haberlea rhodopensis; assembly: GCA_907163345.1. Lineage (NCBI taxonomy): Eukaryota > Viridiplantae > Streptophyta > Magnoliopsida > Lamiales > Gesneriaceae > Haberlea > Haberlea rhodopensis. The sequence continues at coordinate 843,675 of CAJQUN010000254.1, read as the reverse complement.
CTCCTCCACCACATTAGAGGTTTCTTAGCTAACTGAAATTCCGCCAGCCTCAGCCAAGCTGTAACAGCACAAGGAGCCGATACAAAGATCTGTTCAAGTCTTTCCAGCCACTCTTCAGCCTCTTCTCCGGACTCTGTCCCCTCAAAACCGGGGCGGATGGTAAGACAGAAATTGCGTCAAACTGATCTCACCCGGTAGTAATAACTGAGCTACGGGTTCCATGCCTACGGCCGGTGGAGGTAGAGGGTTCACTTGTCCAATACTTGCGTTCACACTACCAACATCTCCAACCTCCTCATTAGCAGCCATGTTGTAACACAAATGTTAACAACAATTCCAAAGCAATATATATGTTACGCCGTTAGATAACAGGAATGAGAATAAGCACGTTAGTATAACAGGATATACATTAATATGCACCACATGCATAAACATGCTTCAAATGTAAGCACCTAGCCAATCATGCTAAGGCTACCCTTCACTCGTTCCCGGGTTCTCTAACCACTGCTCTGATACCACTAATGTAAGGACCATAATCCTTAAATGCGGAACCAAGGCATAATAGAGCTAAATAATTAATCAGAGTGAGAAATAACGTGTTGAGTTAATGAGCTTAAGCATTACATGCCAAAAATAAGGACTTCCAAACATGGATTAATTACATTCCCCCATCAAATGAATGTTATCAACTAGTTTTACACTACTCCTAGAGTAGACACTAGGCAAAATAATCCTGTCCTTCAATTCACAAAAGCATCCTCAAGCTCACTGTCTCAACCCGTCTAGCCCTTCTATCATGCCAAACGTGTACCTACAAGGACAACCCCCAAACATGAGCAATAATAATCATTCATATTAAACACAATATGAAGATAAAGCGTAAATGCATAATCATAATAAAACACTTCCTGTTTTCCCCCATGCATTTCAAACGCTTCTCGTTTGGTTGTCCCTGTACCATAACTCATGAGTATAATCAATAGATTATTTTAATGGTCTAAACATGTCATGACATATACCAGCTCATCAATACCAAATAATGATCACCAATCCCTAGTCTGTCCATCACAATGTATTTTAATGCCCCTCGCTTATTTACATATAGGCGGCATATGATAACCTCGCTTCAATGGACATGCGGGACTCCCACCCCTCGCCTCTCATTGAGCGACAAATACCCTTTCCTCGCCCTATATGATAACCACGCTCAAATGTGACATGCGGCGCTCCCACCCCTCGCTTCACATTTAGCGGAACCAAACCAAATAGCGGCAAGCATTAAAATCATCAAGGGATGACCACGACTCATGGGATGTGCACCAATAATCATATGCATCTATAAACATCATGCATAACATGTATTTGCATCCACCATGCAATACCACATATATACTTGCATCCACAATGCATAAACAATGAGTATATAAGATACATGTACCGTTGGGTGCCCGTACGTCCTCTACGTACCTTTCCAAAAGTGGATATGATATGGCTTCAGTTCCTCGGTTGCGTTGCTACCTGGGATGGTTCTACACAATCACACAACCCCATATTAGAAGCCAAATAATAGCCAAATACCAAAAATTTGACAAAAGAAATCATTTCTCAAAAATCCACTGGCGGCGATCGATCGCTTCACCCAGGCGATCGGTCGCCTCAAAATTTTCATCGCGGCGATCGATCGCGCCAAAAATGGCGATCGATCGCCATTCCTTTGATTTGGCTACTGCCTCTCGGCGATCGGTCGCCTCATTTTAGGCGATCGATCGCCTCGCACAGAGGCGCGATTTTCTGCCATTTTTGCTCCAAAATATCATCCAATCCATCCCAACACTTATACAATCAAACAACAACAAAAATGACAACTTAAACCACCAAAATATACTTCAAAACAAGTATAAATCTAACCATTAACCAAACCCACAACAACCCAACATAAACCCATTTTAAAACCCTTCAAAACCAACCAAACTTAAACAAAACCTTACAAAATTAACCATGAGGTATCCATACCTCTTGGGGACCTCAAATCACCCAACAATCTCCACAAATCAAGATTTTTGAAAGGTTTCTCTTCACCCCAAAGCTTGAGCTCGAAAATGGAAGGAGGAAGGGTTTGTGGATTTGATTTTGGTAAAGTGAAAATGATTTAGTAAAGGTGGGGGGTATTGGGTATAAAGTTGGGTTAATTAAAAATGCAATCCACAATCCATGGTGTATAAAACACCCCAACATGATATTTTCCAAAGCATTAAAACCGAAATGCACCAAAATATCAATTAAACACATGATTTCCACAAATTGCTAACCAAGGCAAATAAATCATGCTTCCTACCATATAACCCAACATACCCAACATGCACCCTGAAATGCTATCCCGGGTCACTCTATCACGTGACTAAGCATTTCCACATAATAATTCCAACACATAATTAATTACCATCATAATTAATCATATAAACACAATTAATGCACCAAATTGCAATTAATCATTTCGGGGATATCACAATTTAAATATTGTTGTCGACTTTAATGTACGTAGTGACTTACGAGCAGGTATATATATATATATACTATGAAATAATGACATATTCGTATATCATGTATCGTTGAATGTAATGATTGTGTGTTGAGTATGACATATGTAGTATGGTGGTTACGTAATTGTATGTAATCCGAATATATGAGTAAAGAAATGAATAAGTACATATATGTGGTATGTGGGATACATAGTTGTACGTGATCTGAGGGGGATACGTAGTCGTACGTGATCTGAGTATACGAAGTTGGGTAACGATGCCTTGGGCATGATCAATGTGAATATTGACAATGAGATAGACTGATAGGAAGGATTATCTGAATCATGGAATTATTCATGATTAAGCATATATACTAGATTCTAGTGGTATTGAATTTATCGTGTTGATGAGTATCATAATGTGAATAACGATACTGAACTTGTTGTTATGAAAGTGTGTGAGATTGAAACAGGGACAGTTCGTGGAAATCTATGGATTCAAAATTTTACAAGGAGTACATCTTCATATAGATTTCAATAATCTTAATTGTGATATTATGATCTCATTATAACCATTAAGCATTGTTATGAGTATGAGTATTGTGATGGGTATGCTCACCCTTGTGGGGGCTGTTTCTGTTGAAACAGGTACAACATGTACTAAGCTATTTTGGGATATTGGTTCGAGCTTTGTTGGATCATGCCGCTTCCAGAAGCGTATATGAGTGTGGGTAAATAGTATACGCTATTTATTCAGTTAGATTGGTATTCATTTATTTGTTGCTCGTATGTGAGCAACTGGAAGCATGTATATGGACTGTATAAGGGTGTTGAAGCCCACTTTTGATGTCTTCTTAGTATGGTGTTTTCCCTGGCTGGGAACTTACTTAGGATTTTGGTTTCGTTTAAGTATTGTGTTTTTCCCTGGCTAGGAGTTGTTTTAGTGATGTGTTTTATTTTGGGATAGCTCAATTTATGGGGAGACTCTGCCCAAATTTTTATAAAAACCCACAATGTAAAAGTGGTGCAATAGTGATGATAATGGGTGAACCTTGAGTCTTATTGCTGAGTATTATTTATGTCATGGATAATATGTGAAGCATGCAAGGATTCTTTTAAAGAATAAATTTTTTTTATACTCATACGACGTCATAAATGTACTAATGACGAGTATAAGGGGTTGGGGTCGTACAAAATATGACTAATGTGGCTGAAATTTATTGATGGAAAATATTGAATTTCATTTACATATTTACAAGTGTTATAAGAACCAAAATCATATTAAATTGACTCGAGTTTGAGTCCCGATAGCGCGAAAAAAAATATATACCTTTCTCTCACTCAAAAAAAAAAGTTAAATCAAACCAAAAAGTTTGGTTAGTGGGACCAACAATCTTTTAAAAAATATAAATAACAAATAAATAGCGAAGAAATTTCTAGAAATTGACCGCAAAAGCTTGATGAATTGAATTAGATAAATATATTAATATGATTCATATTATAATATACCAACTTTTAATTTTTTTTTTATGAAAATCCATAATATTATTTTCAAAGCTTAAATCATTTTTGTTTGAAAATAATAAATTGATTCTACTCCACGGATTAATCGACATGTGAAGTTGAATTTGCGTATGGAGAGTTGTTTCAAGAGCAAATTTTGGCCACAAAAATATATCTATAAGCATGGGTGGTTGTGGCTTAAAGCCATAAACAAATGGGTGCCAAGTGGTGTATTGACACCTATAATCACGAGGTGGAGTGGTGTATAATTATTAACAACTAGCAGATTTTGGAAATTTAATGTAAAATGATTTTTTTATAAATAGTATATTGTGTTGTATAATCTCTTCTTTATTTAATTTTTTGTTATTTTTTTTCTCATAATAGTTATAATACGTAAACATATATACTTATCATATATTTTTTAAAATTTTAAGTATTAAAAACTAATAATATATTAATTAGATGAAATAAGTTTTTTAGAAAATTGGAAAAAAATCAAAATATTAAAGGTGATTATTTATATATGGGTATTTTAGAAATAGCATGCAAACAACACACCAAGAGACTAATATAGTTTTTTCTAGGATCCTCTCACTTATGGTAATAGATAATAGAAACACACTTTGTATGTATTCTATACTGGTGATTTTTTCCCTTTTTTGGTAAATAATAATTTTAATTTCTTTAATTTTAATATATATATATATGTTAATGAAAAATATAATTAACGATGAGCATTAATGCAATAATAAAATTATTATATGATCTGGAGGTCACGGGTTCGATTCGAGTAAACATCCTCTTGCAATGCACGAGAAGAATCTGTACAGTAGCAAGGGATTCATGGATGAGAAGACACATAGCAAGGTGGAAACAAACTCTTTTTGAGAGTGCAAGCTTACCGAGTAGAGTGGATGGAACAAAAGAAGTAATGTATGCCGATGAGTTAAGCCTAATCGGTAAGGTAAGGATAAAGTGACCAGCAGAGACTCAAGAAACGAGATAACCATCGAAGCTAATGAAATTGGTAGTGACAATGCCAAGACACTTGAGGAGTACATAGCATATAGGTAGGGGTAGGGCTGTTTAACGGGCCGGGTGAATTCGGACCCGACCCAAGACCAGATCGGTTAGCCGGTTCGGAACAGAAATCGGGCTAACCGGTTCCAAACCAGTCCGGAATGGTAAGATACCAGTCCGGACTAGTTCGAAGGTTCCGAAACCGGTATCTTATCGGTTCCTGCTCTTGGTTGAATCGAAACCGAATCCGTTATTTTTTTAAAAAAATATTAAATTTGATTTAGAAAAATATATTCGAGGATAGTTTACAAGCATAAAGACGATTTATCTCATTTGGTTAGAGCTGCAGAATTGAAGGCGATGGCTGGGTGTTCGAATCTGGGTTACTTTACAAACATAAAGACCAATTTACCGGTCCGATCTGGTAAGGGTCCCAACCGGTTCTGGATCGATCCTATCCGGTTCCGATCCCAACTGTTTCAGCCGTTGTTAATTTTTTTTTTTATTATTATTTTTTTTAAAAAATATCAGAATCAGAACCGGACCAATAGCATCGGAACCAGTGGCTCTACCTGTCCCGATCCGAGGAACGCTCCGGACCGGTATACTACCAGTTTCGGAGCGATTCAAAACCGGGCTAATCAGTTCGGCTCCGAGACCCGAGGACCCGACCCATTAAGCAGCCTTACATATAGTTATCCTATAGAAGTAATATTTAACTTTTATTATACCACATCACAACATCGTAATGACTTTGTTATGATTGTGTAACAATCTTGTGCTCAATGGTAAGCACATGAAATTTTTATATGGATCGAATGTGATCTCGCTTCATGTATCAACACATATAAATTCTTGTCAATCATGATTTATCAAACTATGATTTAATATGTTTATATATATTGGTGCATGGACCGGAATATACACCCGATTCACAAGAATTTCCAGGTAAGTATCGCCTTAAGCATGATAGCTTTTTGTATGTATGTGTGGGTGTGAGAAATACATTGGGTTTGGAGTTAAGACTTGAGAAGATTCCTGATTGAAATTTTTGGTGGGGCATCTCATGCGAATCTAAATTTGACTAAGGTGGCTGAAATTTAGTGATGGAAAATATCGAAATTCATATATGTGTTTACAGGTGTTATTAATACAAAAAAACATGTCTATCATACTTAAAATAAAAAAGTTGATAATTGGGTCCAATCAACTTTTAAATCTATAAACTAACACTTTGGCATCATTTGTCTCATTTTTATTTTTATCTCATCATTAAATTAATTTTTATCACATATTTTTTTGAATTTTAAATAAAAGTTATCCAATAATATTTATATTACTTTAATATCACTTTCAAACAAAATGACTTATATACATTTTCCCACAATTTTTACTATCACAAAATTTGAAATTCCCGAAAAAATTTCAACTTACTTCCTATAATTTAATTTCTTCTTTATTAGCTAGGGTTAAATAATTATCCCACCAGCCTTTTAATTGGCCAGTAAATCCAGCAATAATCATATTAGCAATATTTTTATCCGTATTGCCATTACTTTTACAAATAGTGGAATACATAAGCATTCTATGAGCCAGATTATAAATCTGTTTGTCAGGATATCCATCAATATTCCATTCATAAATATGTTTACCACTATAACTATTATTTCCATTAAGGTCAGTTTCTTCATGGAGAGTATCCATTGGAGATGGCCTACTATAATAAAATAAGCTTTGAGTGGGTTTATTGGCCCATCTATTTTTTAATTTATTTATTTGATCACCAATGACTTGTTTGTGATTGCCATGAGATAATTGATCCTGGAAATCAGTATCTAAAACTGAAATAGATAATTTCAAATCTTTAAATTTATTTTCTAAAAATTGTTCGAAGTCTCCCATTGATTTTAATTTAAAATCCTTGATTTCAGGGGGAGGTTGGATATTTGGATTAGTTAATATTATATCCGATGGTGGTGTCATTCCAACTAAAGGTTGAATGTGTGCAATTTTTGTACTAATATTCTCAATTCTATTATGTAATAGATTAATTTGTTCTCCCAAAATAACTAGGAAAAGATTTGTGTAATTTTGTTGTTTTAATAATTTATTAATATGTTGACATGTGAGTTGTAAAGTCTCATTTTCTAACAATTTTGAAAATGCTGAAAAATTAAGAATCGTTCCTTCCTTTTCAATTTCAAAAGGTTGTTGAGGAGGATATAAATTTGTCAAAATATTACCATTCGAAAGTTTATAAGTCCTTTCTAATACTTGAATATAGGGTTCAACATATGTTGATATAAACCATGATATAAAAGGTATATAAGCATTTTGTTCAGAACTAAATTTATAAAATTCATTTTGTAACAAAGTTCTTTTGTCTTTTGAAATATTGTCAAAAAACCATTTTCTAAATTGTTCCCATTTAGGTTGATTAAATTCATTTTTTATTTTCTGCCTGGCACTGGATCCATGACTAAAATCTATTTTGGGTGTATTATTCATAAAGATGAAAAATTCATTTCTGATTCAGTTATTTCTGATTCTTTTAATCCTCTGACAATATTGTCTGGATTAATGTATAATTTACTTATTCTGTCATGTTGTAAATTATCAGGTAAATTTGGAACTGCAGATGTTGAAGCTCTATGTGGAGAATTATTTTCCTCCATTGGGGATATATGGGAAAAAGATGAATATGACTTAGATGATTTAGATCTTAAAGATCTAGGTATAGATTGTAATAATTTTTGTTGATTATTTGGTTCAAATTGTAGTTGAATTGAACCATCATTTGTTTGTATAACATCAACTAAATTGTTTTGAATTCTGGTTTGAACAGGAATTGCATGTTCAATTGTCCAGTTATCAGGGAAAACAATTTCGTCCCATTTAATAGCTCTACGTGTTGTAATGTTAGATCTACTAAAATTAGTTTCAATTAATATTGTTTCATTAATGGGTTTATCCCTTCTCCTACATTGAGGATTTAATGTATGCAAAGGTTTAAAATAAATACGATAACAGATACAAATTATTTCTGTTCCTGGAGCATAATTATAATCATGAGTTTTAACATTTAATGTTAAAGCATCTAATATATTAATATCAGTTAATGATAATTGTAAATTTGGATAAACATCAAAATAAACAGGGCCATGAGCCAAACTAGATTGAATAATTCCAATCAAAGATTGTTTCCAATTTAAATTTCTTCCATCTCTTAAAGCTGCTATAAAGCTTTCTGGTAATCCTTCTAAAGTTAAAGGTTTAAAAGCAATTTGCACTAAACCAATGTGAAGAAATTTATGAGTTTCGATATAAGGTAAAATATCCTTTTCACTAAGTAATTTTAAAACCATTTCATCATTATTTAATGATACTGCTTCTTCAGTAGTTTTAACAATTTGTTTAATTCCTAATCTTTCAAAAGCTCCTAACTTATATATAAGTTTAGGTTCAATTTTAGGAATTGTCCATCTATTTAATGATTCTAAATTCTGGGGTACATCATATTCTTGTACCATACTGTTCTTAACAGTATTATGTTTCTTAACAAGGTTGAAATTCATTTGAATAAGACTACTTGTGTTAACTCTCATCATCTTCTACTTAACTTAATACCTAATTGGCTCTGATACCATTCGAGACCTCCTATGAATTCATCATGAACCTAGGACTTCTACAGAATACAAAAACCGTCAATCCTTGAACTATAACAGTACAAAAACACCCTAATCGACAGACCTCGTCATAAGCGGGCAATAGTACAATAGTTCTTAAATGCCAGTTTTACTATTCCAACCTAGAATGATTTATTCATAAGATACATAAGGACCAATTCAAGGCATAAGTAAGTAAATGAGATTTAAGTTAACACAAATAATTATTTAGCCTATCATAATATTTATGATAAAACAAAAATAAAGATAAAAGAATACTTACAGAAAGGAAGAGCAGAATAAGAGTAGGTGTAACCAAAAGCAAACTGTTTATTAATATAAACGAGAATATTACAAGAGTGGATGATTTTCAGTCTCTTTTTTAGTCTGCTAAACAAAGGAAATAAAAGCTCCTTATATAGGAGTGAAACATCGGATTTCAAATCCGGACTTCAAACACAAAATAAAAACAGTACAGACTAATAATAAAAAGTACAAACATGAACCACACTAATTTACAACAGTAGACGCACTAACAAATAAAATAAGATAGTGGATGGAATATATTCCATCGTACAATACTTTATTAAAGTAATATTCCTCTTTAGTCATATCCACTAAAGATTGTCTGCCATTGAGCCAATAATGCGGGGAAATCAGCATCTTCTTTTTATAGTGCTTTGTCTTTATCTTTTGAGGTGGATCCAGTAGACCCAGTTTCCATCATGGTGGCTTTGAATGTTTCAAAAATATCATCAAAAGGAATATTTGGATCCTGTGCATCCTGTAAATCTTCAGAAATTGATTTTCCAGACATGTTATCATCATCAAATCTGGTTAATATATCCTTCTTCATTGCTTCCAAATATTCTTCAATTATTTTCTCCTTAGTCATTACCTCGGATTTCATTCGACATTTTCGAGCAATTTGCTCAAATGGTGAAGGTTGCTCAAACGAATTTTTAACAAAGTTATCCGTCTGATAAGTAGCAATGGTGTCCGTAATTAGTTCCAAAGTATCAATTCCAAACATTTGTTTGGTGTCTGGGTTTTCCTTTAACATTTTATCCCAGAATTTTGAATAAAAATTCCTTTTAAGACAGGGGATGTGAGTATCAGTATAAGATACTTCTGGCGACCATTTCCAAATCCAAGGAATAGAAAATTCAACAAAGTAATAGAAAGATGCTATTCCTGTTATACCAGAACTTTGTTGTTGCATTTGAATTAATTTAGGAGATAAATCAATCCATTCATCAAAATAGGTTTTATAAATTTCTGGTAAAATTTTTTGTGTAGTGCCATATTTGCCCCACCAATTTATAAACCAATTTGGAATATCATGTTTATATACTTCAGTACAAATTTTAATAAACCACGAATGTCGTTTTTTATTGTTTTCATAGAAGAAGACTTTATGAAAGGCTTCAACATAATCCCAATAATTATATTTAATCATCTGATTATTAGGAAAAGCAAATTCTTTTTCCTTAAGAGGTGATATTCCCCATTCAGTTGGAGTTATGACTCGCTTAATAATGATTTTACTAAAAGTAAAATTTTCCTTTTGGCCTAAAGGAAATCGCGTAATGTCGCATGAATTATTTATGAGTAATTGCTCATAATAATTTCGAGACTTATATGTCCCATAAGCAAATGATGCAGTGTCAATATACCTGCTCATAATTTTCCAGGGTTCATTGGCCCATTTTAGATCAATATCTTCAAGGAAAAATATGATTTCCTGAGAATCATTTTTGATAAAATTATGTGATTCTCCTTCATCGTTATTAACGATATTAGCATATGATGCTGTTGTTTCTGTGTCAGGGATATTACCCTCTCTCTGTTGTCTAAAAGCAAGGAATTCCTGATATAAAGGATCCTGCTCTTGAGATAAATTCCTGGCTATAAGCCTACGTGGTCCATGTTGAGCTATAATATGCTCTGGATTTTGTCCTCGGCCTCCTCGGCCACCCCTTCCTCTATAAGAGGAAGTTCCTCTATATGATTGACTCATACCTGAAAATATTTCAAGCATTTAAATATTCACGAGTCAAAAAGTCTGGAAGAGAATTTTCTTCACCTTTTTTATATATTATCTCAAAATCAAAGGGAGCTAAATGAGCTTGCCAACGAGCAAACATTTGTTTAGACACATCATGTTTAAAGTCTTTATTAAACATAAATTTAGCTGACTTACAATCTGTTTTAATTATAAATTTCTGATTATATAAATCATCTTGAAATTTTAAGATACATTTAACAATTGCAAGAACTTCTTTTGCTATAGTTGCATAATTTTTCTGACTGTCATTCCATTTGCCAGAATAAAATCTAATTAGAAATTCATTTTTTGAAATAGGATCTATTTGTTTCAATATACCTCCATAACCAATATCAGAGGCATCTGTCTCAATAATTTTATTCCAATTTGGATTTGCTATCATTAAACAAGGTAAGTATTTTACCTTTTGCTTAATAGTTTGAACTGCCTTGGTATGTTCATCAGTCCAAGGTTTAGGAACCTTTTTAAGTCTATCATATAGAATAGCTGAATCTTGAGTTAAATTCTTATAATAAGCAGAAATATAATTTAGACTTCCTAAAAATCTTTGTAATTGAGTTTTATCAATTATTTTATCTGGAAATTTAGAAGCAAATTCTATACTTCGCGAAATAGGAATTATATTTCCTTTATTAATATTATGGCCTAAGAATCTTATTTCAGTTTGAAATAAAGACATTTTTGGTTTAGATATAACTAAGCCATTTTGAATAATAATTTTCTTAAACATATCTAAGTGTTTTATATGTAAATCAATTGTTTTAGAGTATACTAAAATATCATCTATATAAACAATTATAAACTCACTATAAGGAGTAAAAATATCATTCATAATTTGTTGAAATTCAGAAGGTGCATTTTTTAAACCAAAAGGCATTACATTCCACTCATAATGTCCTATGGGAACATTAAAAGCAGTTTTATAAGTATCACTTTGATTGACTTGTATTTGCCAATATCCTGATTTCAGATCAAATTTTGAAAATATGAGAGAATCATATAATCGATCTAATAAATCCTTTTTATTAGGGATTGGATGTCTTATCCATTTTAAGACTTTATTTAATGGTTTATAATTTATAACTAATCTTGGTACTCCACGTTCTTGTTCACTCTTTTTATTAACATAAAAAGCAGTACAAGACCAAGGAGATTTAGAAGGCTTAATTAACTTCTTTTGTAATAAGGATTCAATTTCCTTTTTACATAATTCTAAATATTCAGAGCTCATTTGACATGGTCGAGCTTTTGTAGGGATTAATTTTTCATTAAAATCATCCTCATAGGGTAAAGAGATAATATGCTTTTTTCGATTCCAAAAAGCATTGGGATGATCACTACAAATCTCTAAAGAAAATTGTTGTGCTATTAACTTAATTTTTTCCTGTAATCTAGGATTTTTTAACTGATCACTTATTGTGATTGTATTTATTTCAAATTTTAAAAATTGTAATTGGTAAATTTTATTTTGAATATGATCATGAATAATATTAATGTATCGTGGTGAAGGAGCATCTAAGAATTTTAGGAAAATAGTTTTTCCTTCAAAAGTACCACGAATACCTAAATGATCAATATATGTAATAGGGTATAATTGAGTAATAAATGGAGATCCAAGTATTACTTGATTAGTAATATCTTTAGCTAACAAAAAGCTAGTTTTTATGCATGTTCGATTTATGCAAATAGAAACTTGAGGAAGTTTATATTGTATGTCCAATTTCTGTCCACCAGCATGGGATAAACTATTAGTTGTTTTGGTATAATATCTAGTAGGAATTAATCCTTCCTGAATAACATTTAAATCTGCACCACTATCAATAAGGGCTGTAAATGTTTTGGAGAAATGATTATCAATTAACAAAGTAATCTGAGTATACCATTTTTGAGCAACTAGAATTTCTAATGTTGCCAGAAAATCATGTTCAGGTGGTAACTGAAAATTGTCCTTATCAGGAAATTTTGGAGATGTAATTGGAGAACTAGAAATTTGATTATCTTCTAATTTAGAAATTCGAGTATCAAATAATTTATTTTTATGTTGAAGAAATTTAATTTCTTGTTTAAGATTATCAATCTCTATAAACAAATCATTAATTGATGTAGGAGTATCATTGGATTGTCTTTGTCTTAGAAGCTTATAAACTTCTGTCATGGAATAAGGATTATTGGAACTATCAATAATATTCCGAGGAATAGTATTAGATGTTGAAGTGGAAGGAATATCTTCCATTTGATCAATTAATTTATATCTTAATTCAGGGTCTTTAACTAATTTGAGAAATTCTAATATATTGGTATTAGTTAAAGTACTTATATTTAAATCCTGAAATTGTGATAATATTTTATAATGTAAATCATTTGATTCATCTGAAATAGTCTTAATACAGGGTTGTCCTATAGAACAAGGTTTACAACAATCTGTTTCTGAATGACTAGATTCATTCTCTAAAACCTGAAGATGTTTTGATTCATCTGAATCATTCGAATCATAAGATGAGTCTGATGAATAATCAGAACTATCAGAAGAATGTACTAATATTGTATTAAGAGCATCCTTAATATTATCAGGAATATCTAAAGTATTAATTTTTTCTTTCATCTTGCATCTATTAGCATAATGACCTGTATGACCACATCTAAAACAAGTTATATTTTGTTTTTTAGGTATTTTAGTTGATTGTCTAAATTTTTTCCTTTCACTTTTGTGATCTAATCTTTTCTGAGAATATTTTCTCTTTTTCTTATAATAAGGTTTTTGAAAATTTTTCTCATTTTTGTATGTTTTATTTTTAGTATAAATCTTATTTTGTGATGGTATGTCCATACCAAATTGCTCACAAAATTGTCCTAATTGTTTTCGTTCAGACAAATTTTGTCTTTTAATTTGTTGATTTAATTTAATTTCATTACATAGGGCTAATCCTTCTTGGATACATGTGCCAATAAGTTTTCCATATGTATAGGAATCATAAGGAATATTAATATGATCCTTTCTAAGATTCTTCCTAACTCTTTCAGCAAAGAGGTGAGGTAATCCATCAATAAATTTGGATTTCCAATGTGAACTATTACAATCTTGTAATTCCATAACTCTATTGAGAAATGTGTCTTTATACCATCTAAAATCAGTTAATGTTTTACATCTTAAATTCTGTAAAAGAGTTCGAATATTTTCATTTTGGTCAGAATATCTACCAGTAAAATGATCAATAATATTAACAACTAAAGTGTAGACAGCATTTTCTACAATGATGTTATTTTCTTGTTTAACTGTATTCATGATTTCTTCTTTATTAGCTAGGGTTAAATATCATATATTTTATGTTTATTATATTGTTGTATTGATATTATTATTTATATTATTAATATTATATATATTATAATTACTTAATTATTTATTTATTATAATTATTAAATTTTTATTATTATTTATTTTTGCTTGGAGCAATAAAAAATTTGGTAGCAACTGCTGTATCGACACCTATAATCACGAGGTGGAGTTGTGTATGATAATTACTAATAGTGGAAACACACACGTACATGTATCTAATGATTTCCCTTTTTTGGCAGATATTATTTTAACTTATCAAATATTCACATGATATATATATATAATTTAGTTTGCTATATCGTTATTAAAAAAATATATATTATTCCATATACAAGTTTACAAGTGGCAAATAGAACGAGCCGTCTGTGGCATGACATGGTCCGGTCCATTCGGGTTGCCCCAGGCCTTAGGTTTTGGCACCCGGTGCAGTCACGTCCCATATGATTTTTTTATTTTTATTTTTTAAAACCAATAACATTTTAAAAGTAAAAAAGAAAAAGAAAAATTGGTAGTTAGGCCGCATGTTTTTAGGAACTGTGCTGGCATGCCCGCATATTTTGTCAGCTTGCAAGTTATTCACACGAAAACAATATTAATGTGAATTTATGCATGACTAGGTGAGTTTGATGCTAAAGTTCACTTTGTATTTAAGAGACAAAATTTATTTGTACATATAAGGTTCACTGAAAATAAAAAGATGTATATCCTACATTAATTTTGGATCACTGGAATCAGAGTTAGTTGTAGTACATGTGGTCCACAAGAAAATGTGTGGATCGGATATGGAACAAATGATGGGGTTTGGTGACAGCATCCAATAACAAATTTGGTTTTAGTACATGTGGTCCACAAGAAAATGTGTGGATCCTAAGTAGCCCAAAAAATTTATGTCATTGGATCTATCATTAGAACATTTTCCTCGTATCAAACATTGTTATTTTGGGTTTTGATTCAAAAAATCAAATTGAACTACTTGATTTAGATTTGAGATAGGGTAATAGGGAAGATAAGCGACCGAGGGCATCGAATTCAATATCCCAAATATTTCATTTAATTTCGTAATTATATTTTTCTAAATAATTGTAACTTTAATTTTAGTTTCTAAAAAAATATTGAACAAATGATATATCGACACTTCAAATAACACATCTTATGATATCGGAACGACAGAATTAGATATACCACATGGCGTGTTTTCAAACTTTTACAATAACAAAATCGAAGACAGACACGTGTGATGGACATCAATTGGCATGGTCATATACATGTTTTTACACAAACTATTAAAATTTCTCCACAGTTTGAAATATATATATATATATAGTTATTGAACGTTTGTCCTTTGTATTTTTCACATTTCGATCATTATCGGATCTGCTTTGAGTTCTTTCTTGTTCATCTTTCTTGGTCATCTTAATGATTTAATGATTTGGAATCTAAAAGAATCAATGATAATATTCTGACCGAAAGGTGGAAAAGACTGACGCATGTACGCAACCCGACTTGATTTCTTATATGATTCATATAGCATATGTTAGCAACGATACCCTATAAGTCAATTGACCAGTGGTTGGCCTGTTGGGCCATAAGAATTCTAGCTCAAATGTGACTCGAACTCTCCTATAAATAAATGATTCATCTCTAGGGTTAGACACATAATTTCAATACACTCTCATAGAAACGCTCGCATCAACTAGCATTGGTGCTAGGCTTGTAGGTCTGGTCAGGTTGACTGGACTAGAGGATCACAGCCATCAGACTGATTTCGGTGTTATCAGTAATTCTTTTTTTGTGCATTTATATTCGATTGATGCTTTTCTAATATATGAATCTAGCGCCATCGATCCTCCGTCCTCAGATCAGATCTGTCTATGTTTTATTCCGGTGCGTTTGAATTTGATGCCTGGGGAAGGAAACGGGTCGCGATTTGATTCATCTATTCAATAATTAATTTTATTAGATCATTTCCAATCGATGCTAATCGTGTTCAAATTTCAAAAATTACGGAGTCCGAAAAATATAGAAAATAAATTAAAAATAGTTTTAATCGGGACCCAAAATGACCGCGCCGGAGTTGTCTCCGACAACCACGATAGTCACTTCTGTGGCGAACCTGGTGGCCATGTACGCAACGATTGTCGCGAATATGGATTCATGACTGTGCGCGCAGAAAAAAAAACGAGTCCAGACCGTGTGTTGTGGCTGCGATCGTCCTATTGCAAGCGAGTTGCACCGTTGACGGCGGCGTCGTGACGATTAGCTTGTGATGCGCGAGTTTCTGGTTTTGTTGCAGAAACGGCGAACTCGAAAGAAGCATCGCAATGGCTTCTGGATGTGTTCGCGAACATCTCCAGCAAGAACGACCGAGGGTGACGATGCGTACTTGGAGCGACTGTTGATCCGTTGTGGCGGCGCGAGCTAGGGTTTGTGAAACCCTAGCCGTCGCTGCATATGTTAGAGCCACTGCATTTTAAAGGAGAAAGCTGAACAATAGTTAGGGTTTCATGAACATTATTTTCGGAAAATTAAAAAAAAAACTTTCTTTTTTAAATCCGAAAATAAGGATAAATTTTGGGTTGGATTTTTATTTTTAAAATTTTGGATACAAATTGTTTTGAGTTCATAAATTAAATTTTGGGTCATTTTAGATATTTTTCGGATATTAATTTTGAAATAACAAATCATAAAAACTTAATTTATTCAAAATATGTTTTTTAATTTATAATGTGTAAAATATGGATTTTACAAATTAATTGGAAGTTAGATGAAAATGTTTCATTTAATTTATTTTCAATTAATATTATGATTTGAAATGTAAAATAGAGATTTTACCAGTTAGTTGAAATTTAATTAACTAGAAATTAAATAAAATCATTTTATTTAATTTGTTAATTTTATTTTCAATTAATGATGTGATTAGTGGAGAAACGATAGAATAAATTAATTAGTGTACTCTAATTACATGTTATGTGATTAGTACAATTACATATGACGTAATTGTTTAGTTTAATGTTTAATTACATATGTTGTGATTGCATCGTGGATGATTACGGGCCTTAACCAATGTGTTTAGGTGAATGTTTATGTTTTTATTGTTTCATTATAATTATGTTTTTGATTATCGGGCATGCGAGCCTGCTCTCTCTATTTTCTGATGTATCCCACCCCGGATTTGTATCTCTATTTGCATTATTTAAATATAAAATCATTAGAGTTAATGGGAGATCGAGATTGAAGACGGAGCACCAAGGATAAATAATGTATGATGGAATAAAAAATGTAATAGGATTGCATTGCATACCTGCATCACCTTAGACAGACATGTGATCCACGTATGACTCACGTGCATCAATTAGGAAAAGACGGTAATCGTCCATATTTATTTTATTATGCATATGATGTATGATAAATGTTTATTTGTATGTTTTATTAGTACGTATGACGCTGTATGAATAAAACATAGTTGCATTAATCCGGCAAACAAACAAACGAGCTCTTGATGAGATTTAAAATTATTAAAATCCTCTTTTGAATATGATTAAAAATATTAATATCTAACTAATAAGGGGAGCTCAAAAGGGTTTGTTGCTTCCTGTATTCCATCAACAGTTAAGCCATGAGACGCTACTTGTGTCATATTGCCTTACTCACCCATGTGGGGGGCATCTGTCATGAGAAAACCAGGTGATTTGAGAATATAGAGAACACACATTTCACTCATAATCTCACAATGATATTACTTCCAAGGATTGTCCTGTTTCTGTGAGGTCGCTGTTCACTTGTTCCCATTAACAACAATAACAAAGTCATGCTCACAAGCATATAGAGGCCAAAGTTCAGAGCTAGGTCTCAATACCACAACCTTCTGTCAGTGAAAATTGCAGGCCACCAGATCTTCATAAGCATGTTTAACATATTGCATTAACTCATTGTTGCCTGAAATTTTGGGAGGGTAGGCGTGTATTTCTTCCAATTACATAACAATATACAAAAAGTAAATGAGACCAGATTTTTACGTGGAAAACCCCAAAAGATAGGGGAAAACCACGGGACCTAGTCCGGTATAAATTTTACTATAAACAAGTGTGTGATTTATAGTGTCTTCTTTACAAGAAATGAGCTAAGAAATGAAAATGGTGAAGGGAGAAGACCTCGGCTGCTGCTTGTTCTTGAGGAGGAAGGAGACATGCTCTCTTTCCCCCCCAAGAAAGAGGTGTTGGCCTTCCCCATGCCCTCTCAACCCTCCTGCCTGCTCTCTCACGAAAAATCTCTCTCCTGTTTGGTGAGAGTTATCTGGTATTTATGTGAGAATGGAGGAGACAACATGTAACTACCTACCCAAGGTCTAGAGGACATCGTATGATGCTAAAGGCAGGGGTCAGAGTCCCAGTGATGGGGACCACAGACAACTATTGCACACTTTGTACGATTTCTGCAGCTTTTAAGATATTATTCGTGTACGAAGATATGTTCTGTGCCTCTGATTTATGATATCACTCCTCAGGTGTAGATCTTTTTGGAGGCCGACCTGGGGGTGGCCGAGGTGGAGGTCATCCTCGAGGCCGACCTGGGGTGGCCAAGGTGGAGGTCATCCACGCGACCGAGCTGTGTTGGCCGAGGTGGATATCTTCCTGAGGCCGAGCTGGGGTGGCCGAGGTGGAGATCTTCCTGAGGCCGACATGGGGGTGGCCATGATGGAGGTCATCCACACGGCCGAGCTGGGGTGGCCGAGCTGGGGGTGGCCATGGTAGAGGTCTTGGCCATGTCAGGTCTTGCAGAGTCCATACTTTTAACAGGGTAACACCAGTATCCCCCTCTAGTCGAGCTATTGTATTTTGGCAAGACCAGATCTGGTCTTATATGCTAAACCTGATCCATCACCCCCACCCACTATACTATTAAAAATGGCTTAATACGACGCTTGGGCTATAGGTAACAAGTCGAGCTGGAGAGGGAGGCTGAACTGGACAAGCATGTAAACCTCGAACAAGGCTGACATGTTTTCTAGGAAGGGCTGACATGTTCTCTTAGCAAGGCCGACCTGCAATGAATACTATAAATAATTCGAAGTATAGAATTAAATCTGTAAACATGTCAGACATGTTACTTGTGCAGGGCTGACCTGCAATAACAACTAGGAATAAGTCTAAATATAGAATTGAATAACCACAGGGCTGACCAGTTTTCTAGGCAGGGCTGACCTGTAATGACAACGAGATAATTTTAAGTATAGAATTAAATCTTAAACGGGGCTGACCTGTTATCTGGGCAGGGCTGACCTGCAATGACAACTAGAAATAATTCTAAATATAGAATTGAATAACAACATGGCTGATCTGTTTTCTAGGCATGGCTGACCTGTAATGGCAACTAAAGATAATCTTAAACATGGCTGACATGTTATCTGGGCAGGGCTGACCTGCAACATTAACTCTAAAAGAGTCCTAAAATAATTCTAAATAGAGAGTTCAATACAAAATAGGGCTGGCCTGTTATCTTAGCAGGACTGACCTGCAATAACAACTTGAAATAATTCTACGTATAGAATTAAATAACAACATGGCTGACCTGTTTTCTAGGCATGGCTGACCTGTAATAACAACTAGAGATAATTCTAAGTATAGAATTAAATCTTAAACATGGCTGACATGTTATCTGGGCAGGGCTGACCTGCAACATTAACACTAAAAGAGTCCTAAAATAATTCTAAATAGAGAGTTCAATACAAAATAGGGCTGACCTGTTAACTTAGCAGGACTGACCTGCAATGACAACTTGAAATAATTCTACGTATATAATTAAATAACAACAGGGCTGACCTGTTTTCTAGGCATGGCTGACCTGTAATGACAACTAGAGATAATTCTAAGTATAGAATTAAATCTTAAACATGACTGACATGTTATCTGGGCAGGGCTGACTTGTAATGACCTAGAAATAATTCTAAATATAGAATTGAATAACAACAGGGCTGACCTGTTTTATGGGCAGGGCTGACCTGCTATAATAACTCTAAAAGAGTCCTATAATAATTCTAAATAGAGAGTTCAATACAAAATATTGCTGACCTGTTATCTCCAAAGATAATAAACCGAGCATATAATTCTTTCCCTACCTGAGCTCTTGAAATAATCAATACGAGCAAATAATGCCCTCGCGACCTAAGCTCCGTAAATAATGAACTGGACACAAACAACTCATCTGTCCTGAACTCCAGAAATAATAAACTGAGGACATAATGTCTCTCCCGACCTGAGATCCAAATATAATAAATATGAGAGGATAATGCTCTCCCGACCTGAGCTCCAGAAATAATAAATATGATCGGATAATGCTCTCCCGACCTGAGCTCCAGAAATAATAAACCGAGGACATAAGGTCTCCCGACCTGAGCTCCAAATATAACAAATATGAGCGGATAATGCTCTCCCGACTGAGCTCCAGAAATAATAAATATGAGCAGATAATACTCTCCCGACCTGAGCTCCAGAAATAATAAATATGAGCAGATAATACTCTCCCGACCTGAGCTCCAAATATAAAAAATATGAGCGGATAACGCTCACCCGACCCGAGCTCCAGAAATAATAAACCGAGGACATAAGGTCGCCCGACTTGAGCTCCAAATATAATAAATATGAGCGGATAATGCTCTCCCGACCTGAGCTCCAGAAATAATAAACCGAGGACATAAGGTCGCCCGACATGAGCTCCAAATATAATAAATATGAGCGGATAATGCTCTCCCGACCTGAGCTCTAGAAATAATAAATATGAGCGGATAATGCTCTCCCGACCTGAGCTCTAGAAATAATAAACTGAAGACATAAGGTCTCCCGACCTGAGCTCCAAATATAATAAATATGAGCGGATAATGCTCACCCAACTGAGCTCCAGAAATAATAAACCGAGGACATAAGGTTGCCCGACTTGATCTCCAAATATAATAATATGAGCGAATAATGCTCTCCCCACCTGAGCTCCAGAAATAATAAATATGAGCGGATAATGCTCTCCCGACCTGAGCTCCGGAAATAATAAAACCTGAGCTCCAAATATAATAAATATGAGCGGATAATGCTCACCCGACCTGAGCTCCAGAAACAATAAACCGAGGATATAAGGTCGCCCGACCTGAGCTCCAAATATAATAAATATGAGCAAATTATTCTCGTCTGCTCTGAACTCTGGGGCGGACTATGCGATAAAACTGTGCCTGGGTAGACCATGTCGATAATAATGCTCCTGAGTGGATCATAGCAGTAAATTTGTGCCAGGGCCTTATTCACCTAGGCTTTAGTGACATGGCGGACCTGCACTGATATTTTGCCAAGGCCTCATACACTTGGGCTTGAGCAATCAGGGTGGACCTGTGCCAAATATTTGCCAGAGCCTCATACACCTGGGCTTAACCAATCAGGGCGGGCCTGTTCTAAATATTTGTCAGGGCCTCATACATCTGGGCTTGAGCAATCAGGGCGGACTTGTGCTGATATTTTGCCAATGCCTCATACAATTGGGGTTAAGCAATCAGGGCGGACCTGTGCTAATAAAATGCCAAGGCCTCATACACTTGGGCTTAAGCAATCAGGGCGGATCTGTGCTGATATTTTGCCAAGGCCTCAACACTTGGGCTTTAGCAATCAGGGTGGACCAGTGCTGATACTTTGCCAAGGCCTCATACACTTGGGCTTGAGCAATCAAGGCGGACCTGTGCCAAAATATTTGCCAGGGCCTCATACTCCTGGGCTTAAGCAATCAGGGCTGACCTGTGCTGATATTTTGCCAAGGCCTCATACACTTGAGCTTTAGCAATCAGGGCGGACCTGTGCTGATATTTTGCCAAGGCCTTATACACTTGGGCTTGAGCAATCATGGCGGACCTGTGCCAAATATTTGTCAAGGTCTCATACACTAATATTTGCCAGGAACTCATACATCTAGGCTTAAGCAATCAGGACGGACCTGTGCTGATATTTTGCCAAGGCCTCATACACTTGGGCTTGAGCAAACAGGGCAGACATGTGCTCCGGAGAGTAAATATGAGCAAGTCATAATAACCGAGCTCCAAAATCAACACCACTCAGTCGAACTCCAATATCAATACATCATAAGCAAATAAGTTCACCCAGACACCAGAACCAATAAAGATCCCGAGCTGGTGAATAGGGTCTCATTGCCGAGATTTCACGCCCGAGCTGTCATAATATGGGCTTACTGCAAGATTGCATGCCCGAGTTGTCATAATAGGGGGTTACTGCAAGATTGCATGCCCGAGCTGGGGATCCTGTCCTGAAAGAATATAGCACTGCACAAATATATATGTACGAAAGTCAAATATCAGATGGACATGAAAAAACATAATTAAGGCATAGCGATTAAGCGCACAAGTTGAGTTTAATTGCTGAGTTCTAGCTGATGGCTGAGGTGGCCAAGCTAGGATGGATGAGAAGAGCTCATTGTAGAGGCCGAGCTGATGTGGATGAGGCCGAGCTAGCATGGATGAGGCCGAGCTCCCTGTTGAGGCCGAGCTGAGCGAGTCCGAGCTGAGACCGAGTTGTGGCCGAGCTTGGGCCGATGAGGCGAGCCCAGTGTGATGTCCAGATTTATTAATAATCATTTATTGGATTAAATATGATTTGGATTTTATTGATAATTAATTTTAGAATTAATTAATTAGAAGTGGAATTGACCAAGTGAAGGTCAACTGACAAGTTAATCGGATCATAAAATATTTTGAGATTGTAAAATATACTCCGATAATATTTTAGAGATAAGTTAATTAAAATGAAGAATTAATTTGCTTTCTAGGAGAGTATAAATCCCGATTAGGAATTGTAAATTTAATTTAAAAGTGCACCGGTGACACTCCGATGTATATAACTGGATTGGAAATACATTTATATTAAAATATTTTCAGCCTATTTTCACACACTAAAAGTGTGTAAACGCACACACATCAGATCCGAACTCTCTTCCCTCTTTTCCTCTTCCCGTTCGCATCTGACCCTCGCCGCTAAAAGCCCTGCGCCGGCGGCCGTCGGACCTCCTTCCGGCGCGTCCAAACCACCATCGTCTTCGTCTCTTCTAGGCGCAACTTTCCATACCAAGAACCTGAAGTTTCGTCGCGGATTGCGTCCGGATCTTGCAAGGAAGCGCAGTGGTTCGAATTCGTCCGATTTGGGGCTCGATTTTGGTGCATTTTTGGGGCATTTTTTCAGACATTTTTGGGACGGTTTTGTGCTGTTATTTGGTTCAAAATTCATGTTGTTCTTGATTCGATTCCTTGTTGTTGTGGGCTTTGAAAATGTTACTTGATTTGTGTTCGATTTTCTTCCAATGCATGTTGGTTGGCCTCGACTTTTTCCTGCTGTTCGATTCATGTAATACCTAGCTTCGAGTAATTGCGAGTGGGAAGAAGGTGTATCGATTTCTATCCAATTCATTTCGAAAATCTTGCTAATTTGGATTCAAAATGGTTGCTGCCATGGTTAGAGATTCCTATGGTATTGGCTTAAAAATAATGCTCATAAAGTGTTTGATATAATGTTTAAGTGGAGTTCAAGTATAACCAAAAGCTATACTAAATGTGGGAATAAATGGGTTAGATTCATGGTAGTGTAAGTTATGGCATGGAATAAGATTGTGGTGATGTGTATGCTTGAATGATCATTATGAGTTTAGACTGAAATTCAATGCATGTTTAATTTGTTTAAGTTGAATTCAAACAAATAAATGACTTTATGTTGGGATTAAGAGAAGTAGATTTAAAAGGGTAGAATCTCTTATCTACATGGATCCTTTCTTTCATGTCTTGGTTTGAATCACCTCGGTGTGGGTTTGAATGTTTGGAACATATTAATTGGCTTAATTGGATTGTTTTAGTTAGACACTAGTTGGATGTTATTATGCATACACCCTTGCACTTCCTTTCCCTCTGTTGAACTGGTGTGTCTAGTGAACTGCTATGTGAGTTGGGCGTGATCTTTCACGTATGGGTGTGTGTATCCCGCATCATGTGTGTTGATGTAGCGGATGGTGCGAGATGATGAGGTTTTGCATTACCAATGATATATCATGATTAATGTGAGGATGTGTGCATCCAAAGTATTGATTATGATTTGATTCATAATATTGAGTTATGGATTTATGATATGAATATGAAAGTAAGAAATATATGATGGTTATGAATTGCTTTGATTCGAACTAATATTGTGGGGTCTTCCCACCTTAACAGTGATTAATAGACATAAGAAGGACTAATCATGCATTAAGGTAACATCTTAAGGTTTTGGTTGTTACACGAGCTAACAGGATTACAGGCCAAAATACAAAACTTCAAAAATAATTCATTACATTCTAAAAGAATGTCATTTAGATTTACACTACTCCTAGAGTAGATACTAATCATAACTTGAATCCTATGCATTCCTGTGTCCCTCGTAGCTCACTGCCTCAACCCGACCCTTAGTCCTTCCGTCCCAAAAGTGTACCTACAGGGACAACACATCATGAGCATATACAATCTTACTTATCATCGTAAAAACATCATAGCAAATGCATGAAATAATTGTTAAGCAAATATGCTGGATTTCTCATTAACTTCTTATTGTTGTCCCTGACTTATAATCATGCATATGGGGCATCTTACCCCCGTGGCATCTTACCACAATATCATCGTATGGCCTCTTACCATATGGGGCATCTTACCCCGTGGCATCTTACCACAATAACATCGCATGGCTTCTTACCATGTGGGGCATCTTACCCCGTGGCATCTTACCACAATACATCGCATGGCCTCTTACCATGTGGGGCATCTTACCCCATGGCATCTTACCACAATTACATCGTGTAAACATCATCATATAAGCATCGTATAAGCATCATCATATAAACATCGTACGAACTTCATCGTATAAACATCGTATAAACATCATCGTGTAAACATCGTAAAACATCATCATTTCATCGTGAATACTCATGCAATAAAAGCATAGTTGTAGTATAAAGATGTGTGTTACCGTCCGATGCCCGTACGCCTCTTACGTACCTTTTCAAAAGGAGGAGGAGTCAACAGACTTTATCTCCTTGATGGTGCCGGTACCTGGGATGGTTCTACAAGACCACATAATACCATATTAGATGCTTCAAAACCATCTCACATCATAAACTTAACAAAATAAAACATCATTATATTTTTCAACTTTCTGCCTCTCTCGATCAATCGGCCCAAGGTCTCGATCGATCGAGACACTGTGCACAAACAGTGCCTTAGCATTCTGTCTCGCTCGATCGATCGAAACATTTTACCGATCGATCGAGGAGCTTCACCGATCGATCGAGAAATCCTTCGATCGATCGACATCAAAATTTCAAAACATGCTTTAGACTTTCTGTCTCGCTCGATCGATAGGGACCAAATCTCGATCGATCGAGAGCTCTGAAAAATCGGGATTTTCCCAGATTTTTGAGCACCTCTTTTCACCTCATCTTTTCTACTTCATAACACATCTATCATGCTGAAACAAACATGTGAAGAACTTCATAAAATATCCATGTAAGCTCTTAAATCGAAGGTTTAACAAAACCTAAGCTAACATGCATCATAACATCATCATAATCTTCATCCTCAACCAACTTTAAACAGAAACAGAGCATGCTTATCTTTTCCCAGATTTTCGAGCATATAGTTTCATAACAAGAAATCTATCACATAAATCATGTAAAAAGCTCGAACAACCATGCTAGTAGTTACATAATACTACCATGTAAGCACTCATACCAAGGTTTCACCCAAACCTACACTTAACATGCATAAGAATCGTTCAACAAAAACCCAACTCAATCCAAGACTCCGAAAAAACAGAGTAAGGCTTACCCCTCTACTTTTGCTCCTCTTTTTGCAAGGTTTTAGACACCCTTCTAACCAAGCTTTTCCTTGCCTTAATGCAGCTAAATCTGGAACGAAATGGAGGAGAGGAGGAGGAGAAGGGAAGGGAGGAGAGTTGATTGGAAAGTAATGAGTGCAAGCATGGGTTGCCAAGTGGGAAAAGGTATGGGTTGCCAAGTGGGGGAGGGGAGGTGGCCGAGTAGGGGGGGTGGTGTGGTTGGGGTGCCTTGTGGTGTTTAATTGTGTCCCGGTATTTAGTACGATGTATTAAAATATCCTCACTCGATATTTTATAACTTCACTTAATTAATACATCCCTTTAAAACACCCAACATGCCCCCTAAATCATATCATCATAACATAAATCGTGGCCCCCAATTTAAATACACCATAACCCTTAAACACATCATAATTCATCATCGTAGAACATAATCATATTACATTTCGGGGGTATTACAAATATTGAATTGATATTCGATATAGACTCTACAGGAAACTTCAGACGTTGATGATAGCTTGTTCATGTTGCCTACTATAAGGTACGTGGTGATGTACGAGCAGATATATCTAGTATCTATACATTCATGTATACATGCAATTTTGAATATGATGATTCAGGTAAGTGTTTGACTTTAATAATTGAGTTTCATATACGAGTTATGGGGGACACGTAGTGGTACGTGATCCGATTTTACTTGTTGAGTAGTGATGTCGTGGGCATGAGCAATATGAGAAAGTATCGAGAATGAGATAGTGGGGTAACCAGGTTTACATTGGGATAACCAGGTGTACATCGATGTTAAATTATTTATGTTGAGCATAAATAATATATTTTTGTTGTATTGAATTCATAGTGTTGTTGAGTATCATGTTTTCAATGATAATACTAAACTTGACATTATGAATGTGCTTGAGTTTGAAACAGGAACAGTGCGTAGAAACTATACAAACTCGGAATTGTACAGGGAGTATATTTTATGAGTTTTGAATGTTCTAAACTGTTGCATTATGATTTTGTATATCGATTTGTGATTGAATATTGAGTCGGAGTATGCTCACCCTGTGTGGGGGCTGTTTCTGTTGAAATAGGTACAACAGGTACGATGCGGCCTTGGGGTGCTAGGCTCGAACCTTGTTGGATGATACTTCCAGAAGCGTAGTACGAGATTGAGCCGATATACGAGGTTGAGCTGTGGGTATACATATTAATTATGCATCCGGATGAGTATCCGTTATTCGTTGCTCTTCTGTGAGCACTTGTATCTGTATATGGACTGTATAAGGGTGTTGAAACCCACTTTTGTTGTCTTATTAGTGTGGTGTCTTCCCTGGCTGGGAATTTACTTAGTGTTTCTGTATTCTGCTTAGTATTGTGTTGTCCCTGGCCGGGAGTTATGTTATGTGATGTGTTCTTATTTCCGGATAGCTCAGTTTATGGGGAGACTCTGCCCAAATGTTTATAAAAATAACCCACAATGTAAAAAGTGGTGTAATGGGTATGGTAATGGGCGAAATCTTTGAGATTATTTGTTGGTAGAGATGAACATATAATGTTGAACATTATTTATGTCATGGGATTATGGGAAACATGTAATGATTCTTTTTAAAGAATGAAAAGAAAATGAAAAATTTATACATATACGACGTCATAAATGAACAAATGACGAGTTCAGGTGTTGGGGTCTTACATTAGTGGTATCAGAGCAGTGGTTGCTCATTGGGACTGTTAAGGGCCTAGGAACTTGTTGATAGGAATTTGTAGCACATATTTATACATGATAGTATTAATGTTGTGTGATACAACTAATTGCTTATGTGCTTTTACGATATGGAAAATGGTATTACTAATCATTGTGGTTGCAGGAATCGTGTAGAGTGCGATGGGATGGCATTAACGGTAATGTCTGGCACTCCATATGTTATGTGCTAAGGAATCTGATTTTGTACGAAAATCAGGAAATGGGAAACATGATGTGCTGTCTAAGGACATGAATGATTGACAGCAGACAGTGGAATATTGTGGTATGATTTCAATTCTTATTGAATATGCAATGTGTTACATTAGCGTCCTACTACGAGTATATCATCAGCGATGGATCATAATATTTGCCACTGTCATTGTCGAAGCGAGGGATATTATTGAGCCGCCGATATGACGTAGTAGGATTTGTGAACTGTTGTATTAACCTGGATGCAGGTACATGGAGCTAGTGGAAGTTCCGGTGGTTGTTATATTCGAGCGAGGGAGGTACTTGCCGCTGTCATATGAAGATATGGTAATATGATATTTGCCGTTGTCATGTCGAAGCGATGTACATGCCGCTGTCATTGTCGAAGCGATGGATATCATATGATGCCGCTATATGTCGAAGCGAGGGGTCCTAAAATTCCACTGCTATAACAAGACCGGAACAACCACATTATTGATATTGATAGCGATGTCTCATTCCGCTATATTGGTTGGTGATGGTTCATGCCGCCAGGTATATTGATAGCGATGTCTCATTCCGCTATATTGGTTGGCGATGGTTCATGCCGCAGGTATATTGATAGCGATGTATCATTCCACTATATTGGTTTGCGATGGTTCATGCCGCCAGGTATATTGATAGCGATGTCTCATTCCGCTATATTGGTTGGCGATGGTTCATGCCGCCATGTGATTGATAGTGATGTTTCATTCCGCTATATTGGTTGGCGATGGTTCATGCCGCCAGGTATATTGATAGCGATGTCTCATTCCGCTATATTGATTGGCGATGGTTTATGCCGCCAGGTACGTGTATAGCGATGCCTCCTTCCGCTATGTTATTGGCGATGGCTCATGCCGCCAGACATGTGTTTAGCGATGGTGCATTCCGCTGATTCCATGGCGATGGTTCTTGCCGCCGATTATATATATGCGACGCCTCATTCCGCTATTCTGTTGATGATGAGTATATCAATTTGTGTATTGATATGAAATCATATTTTGTGGAATATTTATGTTGAGAGCAGGGACAATTTAAAGGATCAAGTGTGGATCAACTGCGTACAATGGCAATAGAAGTTGTGCTATGTACAGTTATGTTATTGCTCATTGGATATATGTGATTTAGGCCCAAGAGGATATTGGATCGATCCAGGAGGACTAAGTATCGAGGTAAACCGTTTCAATTGGTTGAACATATTGATATATGTTGATTCGAGTTATTTTGTTGATTTATATTGATTTTGAAATCATGTACATGTAGAAAAGTTGATAATGGAATTGAAGTGAAACCTAGATGTGTCATAATCATATTTTTGTTGCGGTAACGAGGCAAGAAGGAGTGTAACATCTGTGATAACACTCTCATATCTACGGTGTGTAGTGATGAGATATTGAAAATAGATGTTAATCATTTTGTGATGATAATTATTGTTGTGAAAGCATGCTAGTTTTGTATGTGGTAGGATTAATAATTGATTAATCACCTATTATGTTGAATGGAATACAATCAGATAGACATGAGTTTAATGAGCGTGTCACGGGATGACATGAGTATGTCGCGGGATGACTCGTGATTACTACGAAGGTCGTGTGTGGACATGTGATCATTGTGAACATTCATGATTAATGAATTTTTATGTTTCGAGGATGAGTTAAAGATTGATATAAATTGCGTCATTGAAGCATGCAATTGATTCTTATGTTAAATTTCAATCGCCCTATGTGATAGTGTGCAGTAGCATGTTGTGTATAGAACTGCGAGAAACTTCTGATGCAGTGAATTAATGTTTGATGACAGAAACATTATGAATATCAAAATGCAGAAAAGACAAGGTACGTGTTATGTTACTAGTATTTGAGAAATACTAACGAGTTTATTTTGTACTTGTCCTATGACAGATAATAGTTGGGTGAAGTAATGTGGAAATGTTGATACTTAAGAGTATGTGAGTGTTGTGATTAACATGATATTATGATGCCATTGTGTATTGTAGATGATTCCGTCTATAAAAGTATGAGACGAATTATTTGATATTGATGATCTTTGGCTGTTGGTGCGTATAATGTGGAGATATGTATGTGAGAATTACTAATGGGTTTTCTAGTAATTACTTTGCACCAGATGATAGCCAGAAGATGGTATATGAGAGGTTGATGTATAATGACTCAAGAGTTCCACTATTTCATACGGACAATGGTGGTGATGTTGGTATAAGTTGCATACATTTGCAACAACACAGGTATGAAGTTATTTATACTATATAGGTTGGTGTATTGTCATGCATTCTTATATACACATGATATGCATGGATTGCATGATTTAGCGATTTTATGATGTGTACTATGATAAAGTGAACTGTGACGGATTTAGACCTTGTGCAAGGAAACTGTACCGATGCGACTACATAGGTACTTGTTGGAATCGAAGAGGGGGGGTGAATGAGATTCCTTGGCTACTTTAGCGTTTTAAAATGAGTTTGTAAAATAAAAATATTTTGCGCTTGCGGAAGCCTTTAGTCAATCGATAAATGCAAAGAATAAAATAAATAAATGCGTAAAGGAAATAAAGCAATAAATAACAAAAGGATTTGTTATAGAAGTTCGGCGATGAATCGCCTACGTCTCCTCTTCCCGGTTAGATAACCTCCAACCGAGGTTCCACTAGAACAATAGATCTTGGCCTTGAGGGCTCCAAGTTAGCCACAACCCAACTCTTCCCGAGTTTATAAAGCTCTTCCCGAGCACACTACTCTTCCCGAGTACACAACGCTCTTCCCGAGCACAATACCCTTCACGAGTATACAAAGCTCTTCACGAGCTACCAACACTCTTCACGAGTCTTCTTGGCCTTAAGGGCTCCAAGGATAGCCACACACTTGCACCAACTAGACTTGTTGATGACTTTACAATTTTCCAACTTGCTTTGGTGTTGGAGGACCTTTACAATGAATCAACCCACAAAAACACCTTCACGGTGTACTCACACGAAGAAACAAGACTCTAAGAAAGATAAGAATTACAAGCTCCAATACAACAACAATGTATGGAGATTGCAATGCAATTACAAATAATAATTATCAAGACTTTGTAGAAGTTTGTAGGCTTGTTCCTTAGCTTCAAAATGCTCCAAAGCATCCATATTTATAGTGTAGGAGGCCCCCTAGGCTCCTACTAGCCGTTGCTTCAAGGCTTGAATCACTCCTCGATCGCCTCGGAAATCGCCTCGGGCGATCGCCATCGCCGCGCCCCAACGGTCAGCAAAAATCACGGATCGCCTCAGGCGATTGGTGGATCGCCTCAGGCGATCCAAATTAAATCCCAATGCCGTAGCTTCAGCAGCCTGAAATCTTGCATCGCCTCGGGCGAAGTCCACATCGCCTCAGGCGTTCCAGCCATCGCCTCGGGCGTTCAGCCCATCGCCTCGGGCGATCTTCCCTGCGCGCATGCCCGCGCATGTCTCGGCTTCGCTTCAGTCGATGTGCGGGGGCGAAGTCCCTGTGGCTGCCATCGCCTCAGGCGTTGGTCACCATCGCCTGGGGCGATCTTCCTCGCATGCTCGCCTAGCCATATCCTCTGTCGATGTGCGTGGCGATGCCCCTCCTGGCACCCATCGCCTGGGGCGATCCAGGCCAGAATATGCACACTTGAAATTCTTCATTCCAATCCACTTTTCATCACTTAATCTGCACACTACGTAGATGCATTAGTATAACAAACACAAGTTTTGTTGATCATCAAAACTCAAAGATTGACCGGGGATAATTTAACGCATTAAACGCAACCATGCGTTTAAGGCTCAACAGTACTGAAGTATGACAAGAAGTGCTTGATTACTAAACACTGTAAGTGTTGGCTTTTATGAACTGTTAGCAATTTTCTTGATAAGTTAATTATAGGAATGAGCTTTTGAAATGTAAACAAAATTGAACAGGGCAAGTATGATGTTATAGTGGAATTCATATGTTAGTTATTAAATGCTAATGTTGGGATAGAGTAAAGTGAGGTGATTTGCAGTCTTACCATTGTTGATGTAATGGGGCTTATGTGTGAGTCGTGATGATTCGGATGACTGTTGTCCTACGGATGGTAAAGTCACTATCTTGAGCTATATACGGTACGTAAATTTTACAGTTGGCATTTATGGTAAGCATGCCTTTAAATTTCGAGGGCGAAATTTTATATGTTGGGGAGAATTGTGATGTCCAGATTTATTAATAATCATTTATTGGATTAAATATGATTTGGATTTTATTGATAATTAATTTTAGAATTAATTAATTAGAAGTGGAATTGACCAAGTGAAGGTCAACTGACAAGTTAATCGGATCATAAAATATTTTGAGATTGTAAAATATACTCCGATAATATTTTAGAGATAAGTTAATTAAAATGAAGAATTAATTTGCGTTCTAGGAGAGTATAAATCCCGATTGGTAATTGTAAATTTAATTTAAAAGTGCACCGGTGACACTCCGATGTACATAACGGGATTGGAAATACATTTATATTAAAATGTTTTCAGCCTATTTTCACACACTAAAAGTGTGTAAACACACACACATCAGATCCGAACTCTCTTCCCTCTTTTCCTCTTCCCGTTCGCATCCGACCCTCGCCGCTAAAAGCCCTGCGCCGGCGGCCTTCGGACCTCCTTCCGGCGCGTCCGAACCACCATCGTCTTCGTCTATTTTAGGCGCAACTTTCCATACCAAGAACCTGAAGTTTCGTCGCGGATTGCGTCCGGATCTTGCAAGGAAGCGCAGTGGTTCGAATTTTCGAATTCGTCCGATTTGGGGCTCGATTTTGGTGCATTTTTGGGGCATTTTTTCAGACATTTTTGGGACGGTTTTGTGCTGTTATTTGGTTCAAAATTCATGATGTTCTTGATTCGATTCCTTGCTGTTGTGGGCTTTGAAAATGTTACTTGATTTGTGTTCGATTTTCTTCCAGTGCATGTTGGTTTGGCCTCGACTTTTTCCTGTTGTTCGATTCATGTAATACGTAGTGTATCGATTTCTGTCCAATTCATTTCGAAAATCTTGCTAATTTGGATTCAAAATGGTTGCTGCCATGGTTAGAGATTCCTATGGTATTGGCTTAAAAATAATGCTCATAAAGTGTTTGATATAATGTTTAAGTGGAGTTCAAGTATAACCAAAAGCTATACTAAATGTGGGAATAAATGGGTTAGATTCATGGTAGTGTAAGTTATGGCATGGAATAAGATTGTGGTGATGTGTATGCTTGAATGGGCATTATGAGTTTAGATTGAAATTCAATGCATGTTTAATTTCTTTAAGTTGAATTCAAACAAATAAATGACTTTATGTTGTGATTAAGAGAAGTAGATTTAAAAGGGTAGAATCTCGTATCTACATGGATCCGTTCTTTCATGTCTTGGTTTGAATCACCTCGGTGTGGATTTGAATGTTTGGAACATATTAATTGGCTTAATTGGATTGTTTTAGTTAGACACTAGTTGGATGTTATTATGCATACACCCTTGCACTTCCTTTCCCTCTGTTGAACTGGTGTGTCTAGTGAACTGCTATGTGAGTTGGGCGTGATCTTTCACGTATGAGTGTGTGTATCCCGCATCATGTGTGTTGATGTAGCGGATGGTGAGAGATGATGGGGTTTTGCATTACCAATGATATATCATGATTAATGTGAGGATGTGTGCATCCAAAGTATTGATTATGATTTGATTCATAATATTGAGTTATGGATTTATGATATGAATATGAAAGTAAGAAATATATGATGGTTATGAATTGCTTTGATTCGAACTAATATTGAATTGATATTCGATATAGACTCTACAGGAGACTTCAGACGTTGATGATGGCTTGTTCATGTTGTCTACTATAAGGTACATGGTGATGTACGAGCAGGTATATCTAGTATCTATACTGTGATGACCTGGGATTATAGATGTTAATCCCGGAGTATTAATAACCCCTAAAGTTCATTTTTACGTGGCGATATGGAGTTTAATCGCGGTGTTGGGCCTCCCGAGCTCGTCTATTTGGGTAGTTGGGATTGTTGGATCCCGAGGTTGAGATTATATTCTCATTTCGGTGAAAAACCTATGAGTTGTGTTT
Source organism: Haberlea rhodopensis (assembly GCA_907163345.1). Lineage (NCBI taxonomy): Eukaryota > Viridiplantae > Streptophyta > Magnoliopsida > Lamiales > Gesneriaceae > Haberlea > Haberlea rhodopensis. The sequence goes on along the minus strand of CAJQUN010000254.1, from coordinate 809,595 downwards.
TTGGTGTTGTAATGCCTCGATTTGTTTTATACACGTGTGATATGATTATGGTTTAATTATATCCATTGGCGGTATAATAATGGGGGTTCGGGTGGAACCAAGAATGAATGAATACATGTATGGAATGATATATGGTAAAGAATGAAACATGATGGTGTATAATAATTTGAATAGTAACATATCAAGCAACATGAACTAGTAGGCCTTTGATTATGCATGTGAATTTCATTGAAATTGGAGTTGCATTTGAATTTGGATTTCATTGTCATGTACTTGTTCCTTAACATGTCATTACCTCCAAATGACATGATAGCAAGTGATTTAGGGAACTAATGATCTATATCAAGTGACTTAAGGGTGAACTCACATACTACACCACTTTTCACCTAAAATTCTCTACAAAGCTCCTCTCCAACCCTATGAGATTTTCTTAGTTGAAGCTTGGTTTTTCACTTGTGACTTGAGCTAGGAAGTTGGGTGAAGTGAAATTGTACAATCTTGGTAAGGAATTCATGGTTTTACACTTGAATTATGTACTTGGTGTTGATATATGAGAAGTAGAATATCAAATGTTCATGTGAAGAATCATATCATGTTTATATGCTATTAATTGGATTCTATGATGATAGAAACATGTTAATATGTTCCTAGAGATTGCAAGAAACATGTTGAAATGGTTCAATTTGAGTTATAGGAGAAGAACCATGGAGATAAACTTGAAAATCGCCATGCTCTAAACTTTCTGGGCATCGACGATCGATCGGTACTTGTATGGCTATCGATCGCCGAAGACAGCCAAAATATAAGGCGGTGAAAATGTGTGGCGATCGATCTGTGAAATTGTAGCGATCGATCGCTATGAACAGAGCATTGTGGCGATCGATCGCCAAGTTGTTGCGATCGATCGCGAGGAGACAGAATGTTTTGGTGATCGATCGGTAATGATAGCGATCGATCGGTGCTTTAGGAATATTGAAAAATGTTATATTTTTGTAGAATTTGATTTTAATGCCTATGATAACATGATATATTGTTGGCATTGTTGTAGCATCATCTCAGGGGACGGGACAACGAGGCACTTAACCAGTGACGCCTAATTTAACTCGTTTGTGTCGCAGTACAGGTACGTGTTGACGTACGGAGTATAGATAGTATGTGATGATGATGTTATGGTTTTGATATCATATGATTTATGTTAGCTTGTGTCATATGATTGGTAGTATCATATGCATGTACATACATGGATTTCATTTGATTGGGATGGATGCCTTGATAGATATGTGTATATGCTTTGGTGAGATCATTGCCTTGATAGATATGCCCGGTTTGGTATATGCTTTGGCTGGGATCATTGCCTTGATAGATATACTACATATGCTTTGGCTTGAGAGATATACGCCTGGTTTGGGTATATGCTCTGGCTATTATCACATATGAGTACGGTACTATGATATGTGCTGCTAATATGAAGATGTGAGCTGGTTCCACTGACATATTGAGCTGAATAGGCATATCATATGGGGCTCGTGATAATAGGGTGATTGTTGAGACATGTCATGACATAGTGCATTTGTTGATGCATGATACAGAGCATTCACTATTGATGATTTTATTGTGCTTTATCATTAATGTATTTGTTTTGATAATTGCACTGAGATAGTTGTTATCTATACTCATGTTGTGTGAATGTTTCTGTAGGGACTCATAGACGTGGGGAGACGGATGTGAGTCATTTTCCGCTGCGAGCTGAACCACTGCCTATGAGTTATCTTGTCGTAGGTTGTTGTTTGTACATATGATGTGTAGTTGGTAGTTTTTTTAGAAATCCTGTAACAACTTAACTAGTAAGATACTCTTAATCAGTGTATGTTATTACTTAATTCAGACTCACAGATGTATGTTAATCGAATACATAATGGATTAAGTAAAGAGGACCCCACATTAGTGGTATCAGAGCAGTGGTTCGAGAACGGGATGAACATGGGTAGAGGAAGTGTATTAGGGAGTTACCTAAACACTTTGAGAATGGTAATAGCATGTTAGGATTTGGAATATGATGTTATTCTAACATGTTATATAATTGTGAATGTTATTGTTAAACCTTGATCTACAGCTATGACAGACAGAGGGTATCATGAGGATGTTGGGGATGCCATGAGTGGCAATGCTAGTGTGAGGATGGTACCTGTGCCACCACCACCGATTGAGCAAGGGCCAGTGGAACAGGTATTGTTGCCTGGGGAATTGACGTTGACACAGTTTCTGAGTTATCAGCCACCCAGGTTTGAGGGGACTGAATCTGTAAGGCCCCGTTGCTAATTAAGTATGATTAATCCAGATTAACGATTCTTAAGCAAACCCGTATGATTAAAAGTCGACACTATGATTTAAGTAGTTCCGGATCACGACACCCTGTATTCGATTGAGTTAAAAATACATATGTATATACATGCATATACACGGCTATATACACATTTATACCATGCTCATGTATATCATGCAAGACAATGGGACTTGCAAGGGACACTTGGACTCCACTAACCATTAAGCATTAAAATATTCACCCAAAACCTTGAAACTATCACCCCACCTCTTTTTAATACCATGCAAGATCATTTTGCAAGACAAAAACCACTCCTCCTCTCTCTCTCTCTACAATTTCGAAAACAATTGGCCATATTTCTTGCCCAAATCCTCTTGCAACCTTGAATAAAATCAACATGCAAGATAGGCTTTAAGAAGAACAAGGCTAGAGTAGTATAGTGGTTCAAGAATTTTGGGATTTGGAGCAAGGATTCAAGTGGCAGCTTCATTGTGGAACTTGGGCTGTTTTGGGTTGATGTTTTGAAGCTTCAATCTTGAATATTATTGAAGGTATAACACTTATCTTGAGTCTTATCAACTTTAATGCAGGATTAAAGGTCGAATTTTGAGGCCATCTCTTGAGAATTGTAGTGAGAAAGTTGCTGTCAAATGTATCTGCTGTTTTGATGTTGCATGCAGTAGATTGTTTCGAAATTTCAGATCGCTTAAACTCCGAATTTGGAAATGGTTCACCTAATAAGAATTGTAATACTGTAGGTTATCTTTAACTGGCCACCGAAATCAGCTAAGTTGGATTTAAGATGAAAACGTTATGGTCATTTTACCAACATGTGTCAAATCTGGAAATCCACTGCATGCGAGTTTCATGCATTGTGTTCTTCGTATTTCTGGGAATAAATGGCTACGAATTTGAAGTTTTAGGCTCTAATAGGTGTTGTCTTATTCGACGTTAGCTTGCATTAGAAATTGTCCTCACTCAATTTGGAGCTCATATGAAAGAATTATGCTAATTTTACCACATATTGCTCAATCTGGAAAAGGATTTCATACGAGTTTCTAGGCTTGTATGTTTTTCAAATACTGTACATGAAGATGAATTGTTTAGCTTAAAGCTTATAAGAGATGTTTTGTTTTATGTTGGGTTATATTGCATTAGAAACTGGCCTTACATGATTTGGAGTTTTCGTGTGTAAGATATACACTTTTCCCTAGAACCGCTCACTCGGTCAAAACAGAATATGAGTATTTTTAAATCTGGCATACTTTTCTTTGCATGTGCCTCTAGATGAACGAACTAGCTTCTGAACTTCAAATATGAACTGTAGTACTTTGGGTTTTCGTGAGTTTCCCACTAGCCTCAACTCATTTGGACGTCATATGAATTTATTATGATTTTTATACAAAACTGGGTCAGGCTGGAATTTGGTAAATTGTCCTGTTTTTCCAGCAGATTGTTCTTGGACATTTTACCTAGGCTAAATGAACGAATTTGAAGATGAGTTGAACTGATGAAATGGTCATTTTTGAGTTAGCTTTGAAAATAAATTGGACCCATGTGCTTTTATTAAGTATCGGACAAGTTATGAGCCGATCTATACGGTTGCGCAGGCTGAAATTTAGAGAATTGGTTTTGGGTCTAAGTTTGAGTTTTATTTTGATATGTTTAAGGCTAGTATGTGACATTATGTTGTATTTGGAACTGTTATGGCCAGGTTTATTAATCCTAAGATTGAGTCGAGGATCACTTGGTAATTAGCTAACGGTTTGAGGTACGTTGAAATGAGTTTTATCATGACGTCTGGCAAAGACGTGTAATGATGTTAATGTATGGCCTTATATGTCATTATTTGATTTATATGACTTATTTGTCACTATATGATTCCTATGTGACTATATGACATTATGAATGTTGGATTACATGATATGTGAAATTACATGATTTGTATATACTTTCACATGAGATAGCATGATATATTGAGTTGCATATGTCATTTGATGCATGAATGATACATGGACATATCATATTGATCTATCATTCCTTTGATATCCATGATTATGACTGAGTTGACTTACTCTGAGTGTCGGGTACGACGAGCATGGCGATGACAGGCAGTATAGGTAGTAACTGTAGTCACGTACAGGTGCGACCGGACCTAGACACGAGGGCTGGATGCAGTAACGTACATAGGATGAGTTTTCCTTGCGCAATGTACGTATACTGTCACCCTCTGCTCGAGCTTTGATGATTTGATGATACCTTCCTTTGGACTCCGATTTTGGTATCTTGATATTCGATTCCTTGTACCCATTCATACATCGTATTCATACATGGTATGCATTGCATGATACTTTGTCATTTGACATGATTGATTTATTTCTCGTACTGGGGTACTGACCCCCTTTGTGGGGGCTGTCATGTCTTTTATTGTTCGGGCATGACAGGCTTTACAGGAGGACATGGTGACGATGCTTACAACGACTATGTATCACCTAAAAGCGAAAACAAATTAGGGCCGTTTGATAAGACCTTTGAAATAAATCTTTCGCTGTTTACGCAAATTAATCAGTATGTGTTAATTAAACACCACATTAGGATCGGGCCCTCACAGAATCAGGGGAACTGGCGGAGGAATGGCTGGAACGTGTGGAACAGATATTTGTATCAGCACCGTGTGCCAAGACTGCTTGGTTACGTTTAGCTGAATTCCAGTTAGCTAAGAAAGCTATGATGTGGTGGAAATCCACAGTGCTTGAACTGAGGGCTCAAGGACAGACAGTTAACTGTGATGTGTTTAGAAAGAAGTTTCTTGAGCATTATTTCTCTGTTGCTGCAAGGCAGAGGAAAGAGGATGAATTTACAAACTTGAGACAGGGATCAATGACAGTATCTGACTATGCTGTGCACTATTCTTCATTGCTCCGGTATGTGCCACATATTGCTGTTAACACAAAGGCAAAGATCAGACAATTTGTGAAAGGTTTGAGGCCTGAATTGTTTGATAGGGTCATGTCCAATAATCCTATATCATATGAAGAAGCATTGACTAGAGCCGAGATGGCTGAGATTGCTGTAGGAGTATACAAAGATGTTGGACAAGCCCAACCACCTACATCTGACAGTATGAGACCTAGAGGAGAACCATTTAAATCACCACGAGGTGGTGCATCTTCATCTAGGTTTAGTGGGAAACGTTTTGGACCACGGAAAGGGGATGACCGAAGAGCTAAGGGACAGTCCCAAGGAAGTAGTAGTAGTAGTGGACGAGGATTACAATGTTTTAAATGTGGAGGGCCACATTATCAAAGAAATTGTCCACAGTTTGATACGGTAGTTTGTTTCCATTGTGGGAAGCCAGGACATGTGATCCGTGATTGTCCTCAAGTGGGTGGACAACAGAGAAGAGGACCCATGTCAGAGAATACAGTGCATCAGAGACCACAGGGTGTACCACAGTCTGATGGAGGACAGAGGGCAGGACCACCTCAGGCTCAGGTGTATGCACTGAACAGGGAGGAAGCAGAGGCAGCTCCTGATACTGTGATAGCGGGTAAGTGTACTTTGTTTACTTATCCTGCTTTACTTTTGATTGATACTGGTGCATCACATTCTTTTGTTGCACAAAATTTTATTGACCGGTATCATATATGCTCATCTTCACTGTTGATGCCTCTTTATGTTTCGACACCCATGGGAACTACTGTGATGGCTTGTCAGAGTGTGTCTGATTGTGCTATTCAGTTTGAGACTGAGTATGGGCTACAGGCTGATTTGATTGTGTTAGACATGACAGATTTTGATTGCATCATTGGAATCGATGTATTGAGTAATATCAGTCTGTTGTGGATTGTAGTCAGAAGCTTGTGAGATTTCAGTCTGATACTGGAAATCAATGGTATTTCTATGGCCAGGGATCGAGGGCAAAGATTCCTTTGATATCAGCAATCCGAATGTTGCGTTTGTTAGAACGTGGACATGCGGGTTATTTGATTTATGCCCTTGATGTAACTGAACAGAAAAGAGAAAGGAAAGTGGAGGAGATACCAGTGGTTGCAGACTATGCGGATGTGTTTCCAGATGAGATACCTGGATTTCCACCGAGTTGAGAAGTGGAATTTGGTATTGATTTGATACCTGGTACTTCTGCAATTTCACGAGCTCCGTATCGGATGGCACCAACTGAATTGAAAGAATTGAAAACTCAATTGCAAGACTTATTGGACAAGGGGTACATACGTCATATGTATCGCCTTGGGGTGCTCCGGTTTTATTTGTTAAGAAGAAGGATGTGACAATGCGACTATGTATTGACTATCGACAATTGAACAAGGTAACAATAAAGAATAAATATCCTCTTCCTCGTATTGATGATTTGTTTGATCAGTTGCAGGGATCACAGATTTATTCTAAGATTGATTTGAGGTCAGGATATCATCAAATACGTGTGAGGGAAGGAGATATACAGAAGACAGCATTCAGAACTCGTTATGGACATTATGAGTTTCTGGTGATGCCATTTGGAGTGACAAATGCTCCCGCTGTCTTTATGAGTTTAATGAATCGTGTGTTCCAGGAATACCTTGATCGATTTGTCATTGTCTTTATCGATGATATACTGATCTATTCGCAGAGTGATGCAGAACATGTTCAACATTTGCATATGGTATTGCAATTGTTGAGGACACATCAGTTGTATGCCAAACTCAGTAAGTGTGAGTTTTGGTTGACTAGTGTCGGCTTTTTGGGACATGTAATTTCAGAAGAAGGTATATCAGTTGATCCGAAAAAAATAGAAGCAGTGTTGAATTGGTCAGCACCTACTTCTGTGCCAGAGATTCGTAGTTTCTTGGGTTTGGCCGGATATTATAGACGGTTTGTTGAAGGATTTTCAGCGATCGCCAAACCATTGACATACTTGACACAGAAAGGAGTACCGTTTCGATGGTCAGAGACTTGTGAGCGTAGTTTTCAGGAATTGAAACATCGATTGACTACAGCTCCAGTCTTGATCATTCCATCGGAGCATGACAGGTTTGCATTATATACTGATGCATCTTTATTTGGTTTGGGTTGTGTATTGATGCAGGACAAACATGTAGTGGCTTATGCATCACGATAGTTGAAGCCACATGAAATGAGATATCCAGTGCATGATCTGGAATTAGCTGCCATTGTCTTTGCATTGAAGATATGGCGACATTATTTATATGGTACGTCGTTTACCATATACACAGATCATAAGAGTTTAAAGTTTTTATTCACTCAAGCAGAGTTGAATATGAGGCAAAGAAGATGGATGGATCTGTTGAAAGATTATGATTGTGAGATTGAATATCATCCAGGAAAGGCTAATCTTACAGCAGATGCTTTGAGTCGAAAAGTACATCATACGGCTGATGAGATGATTCATTTATCTGCTTTGATGACTTCTTGTTGTACTTTGGGTTATGATTTTGATGTAGAAACAGTGCCAGTACGGTATCAACATTGTTGGTTGAACCCGACATTTTTGAGAAAATCAGAACGGCACAAATGACTGATGATGAGGTACAACATTGGAAGGAAATGATAAGTCAAGGTCAAACATCTCAATTTGTACTTGCAAGTGATGGAATTCTAAAATACAAGACTTGTTGGGTAGTACCTGCGATATTAGGACTACGCCAAGAACTACTACAACGTGCTCATTGTAGTAGATACAGTATACATCCTGGAGGGAAGAAAATGTATCATGATTTACGTACACAATTTTGGTGGACGTATGAAACAGGATGTGTTGAACTTTGTGAAACGGTGTTTGATCTGTCAACAAGTGAAAGCGGAAAGACAGAAACCAGGAGGTGAATTACATAGTTTGGAAATTCCTCAGTGGAAATGGGAACATATCACGATGGATTTGTGACTCATTTGCCACGGACGTCTTCTGGTTGCGATGCTATTTGGGTGATTGTTGACCGACTCACCAAAGTATCTCATTTCGTGCCATATTGTATGACATTTACATATCTGAGAATGGCACAGTTGTACATTCAAAATGTAGTGAGACTACATGGTATTCCGGTTTCCATTGTATCGGATAGGGATCCGAGATTTACTTCTCATTTTTGGGAAGGGTTACAGACAGCGTTGAGAACTGAAGTGCGGTTGAGTACAGCATATTATCCTCAGACAGATGGACAAACAGAGCGTACGATACAGACACTTGAGGATATGTTGTGTGCCTGTGTATTAGAGTTTGATAACTCGTGGCAAGAGTCATTGCCATTAGTGGAATTTTCATATAACAACAGTTATCAGTCTAGTATACAGATGGCACCATTTGAGGCTTTGTATGGGCGACGATGTAGATCGCCATTGTATTGAGATGATGTGGATCAGTCTTCCTTACATGGACCGGATATGATTCATGAAATGGAAGAGAAAGTAAAGATGATTCGATTAAAACTTAAAGCTGCTCAGGACAGACAGGCTGCTTATGCCAATAAGCGACGTAGACCACTTGAATTTCAAATTGGTGACCGTGTGTTCTTAAAAATCTCACCTTTTAAAGGTGTAGTACGGTTTGGTAAGCGTGGAAAATTGTCTCCACGGTATGTTGGTCCGTATGAGGTGTTGCAACGTATTGGTACGTTGGCATATCGATTGGCACTACCACCGGCCTTGAGTAGTATTCATGATGTTTTTCATGTTTCACTGTTGAGGAAGTATGAACCAGATCCGAGTCATGTATTACAGTTACCTGATGTACAGTTGGATACAGATGTGTCGTATGAGGAACGACCGGTTATGATCTTGGATCGAGCTGAACGCAGGTTGCGTAATAAAGTGATTCCTATGGTTAAGGTACAGTGGGACAGACGGGGTGTCGAAGAGGCAACGTGGGAGACGGAGCAGCATATGATGCAACGGTATCGGGATTTGTTTTCTGGTATGTTGATATGTTATTTATACATGTTTCTTATGTTACATATATCATATATGTTCTTATGTGAAACATGTATTATGATATTTGTATATGCAATTTCGGGGACGAAATTCAATAAGTGGGGGAGAATTGTAATGCCTCGATTTGTTTTATACACGTGTGATATGATTATGGTTTAATTATATCCATTGGCGGTATAATAATGGGGGTTCGGGTGGAACCAAGAATGAATGAATACATGTATGGAATGATATATGGTAAAGAATGAAACATGATGGTGTATAATAATTTGAATAGTAACATATCAAGCAACATGAACTAGTAGGCCTTTGATTATGCATGCGAATTTCATTGAAATTGGAGTTGCATTTGAATTTGGATTTCATTGTCATGTACATGTTCCTTAACATGTCATTACCTCCAAATGACATGATAGCAAGTGATTTAGGGAACTAATGATCTATATCAAGTGACTTAAGGGTGAACTCACATACTACACCACTTTTCACCTAAAATTCTCTACAAAGCTCCTCTCCAACCCTTGGAGATTTTCTTAGTTGAAGCTTGGTTTTTTACTTGTGACTTGAGCTAGGAAGTTGGGTGAAGTGAAATTGTACAATCTTGGTAAGGAATTCATGGTTTTACACTTGAATTATGTACTTGGTGTTGATATATGAGAAGTAGAATATCAAATGTTCATGTGAAGAATCATATCATGTTTATATGCTATTAATTGGATTCTATGATGATAGAAACATGTTAATATGTTCCTAGAGATTGCAAGAAACATGTTGAAATGGTTCAATTTGAGTTATAGGAGAAGAACCATGGAGATAAACTTGAAAATCGCCATGCTCTAAACTTTCTGGGCATCGGCGATCGATCGGTACTTGTATGGCGATCGATCGCCGAAGACAGCCAAAATATAAGGCGGTGAAAATGTGTGGCGATCGATCGGTGAAATTGTAGCGATCGATCGCTATGAACAGAGCATTGTGGCGATCGATCGCCAAGTTGTTGCGATCGATCGCGAGGAGACAGAATGTTTTGGCGATCGATCGGTAATGGTAGCGATCGATCGGTGCTTTAGGAATATTGAACAATGTTATATTTTTGTAGAATTTGATTTTAATGCCTATGATAACATGATATATTGTTGGCATTGTTGTAGCATCATCTCAGGGGACGGGACAACGAGGCACTTAACCAGTGACGCCTAATTTAACTCGTTTGTGTCGCAGTACAGGTACGTGTTGACGTACGGAGTATAGATAGTATGTGATGATTATGTTATGGTTTTGATATCATATGAATTATGTTAGCTTGTGTCATATGATTGGTAGTATCATATGCATGTACATACATGGATTTCATATGATTGGGATGGATTCCTTGATAGATATGTGTATATGCTTTGGTGAGATCATTGCCTTGATAGATATGCCCGGTTTGGTATATGCTTTGGCTGGGATCATTGCCTTGATAGATATACTACATATGCTTTGGCTTGAGAGATATACGCCTGGTTTGGGTATATGCTCTGGCTATTATCACATATGAGTACGGTACTATGATATGTGCTGCTAATATGAAGATGTGGTGTGGTTCCACTGACATATTGAGCTGAATAGGCATATCATATGGGGCTCGTGATAATAGGGTGATTGTTGAGACATGTCATGACATAGTGCATTTGTTGATGCATGATACAGAGCATTCACTATTGATGATTTTATTGTGCTTTATCATTAATGTATTTGTTTTGATAATTGCACTGAGATAGTTGTTATCTATACTCATGTTGTGTGAATATTTCTGTAGGGACTCATAGACGTGGGGAGACGGGATGTGAGTCATTTTCCGCTGCAAGCTGAACCACTGCCTAGGAGTTATCTTGTCGTAGGTTGTTGTTTGTACATATGATGTGTAGTTGGTAGTTTTTTTTAGAAACCCTGTAACAACTTAACTAGTAAGATACTCTTAATCAGTGTATGTTATTACTTAATTCAGACTCACAGATGTATGTTAATCGAATACATAATGGATTAAGTAAAGAGGACCCCACAGGTGTGAGTCGGGATCTGGGGTGCTTTGGGTGGGCACCAGTATGGTTTTTGAGGTTAGAGAGAGAGTTTTTGAAAACAGATGATTTTTAATGAATCATGATGTATTTGTGGGGCTATTGGTATTTCGGGGCAATTTTGGTATATATACCAGATGAACTCGAGATTTTAATTATGGAAATCATTTTCACGCCCCGTCTGTCTCTCTCTTCCTCCTCGGCCTCTTCTCGTTTTCCCTCAACCCCCGCCGCTAAAAGCCGTGCGCCCGCCGCCGTCCGGCCACCATCCGGCGCGTCCGAACCACCATCGTCTTCGTATCTTCCAGGCGCAACTTTCCACACCAAGAATCTGAAGTTTCGTCGCGGATTGCGTTCCGATTTACCAAAAAAAACGCAGAAGTTTGAATTCTAGGGTTCATCCGATTTCAAGCGTTTTTCTTCATATTTTCGACTGGGTAATCTTCCTTACCCCTTATTAGTTCTTCTCCTGGAATCCCCTTCATTTTTGGTGTAGTTTAGTTCGAATTGTTCACTGAATGCGTGGTTGTAGCGTTCGATTTTGGGGTTTTGGCAGGAGGGGCGGTTGTTCATGATTTTTGATCGATTATTACTTGTTTTGGATGAATTTTTTGGTGCTTTGTTTGGGTTCGAATTTATGATGTTAATGGTTCGAAACGAGGGGTGGTTCTTGAGCAATTTTCGTAGATGTCTCATTCGATTTCCCACCCTGCATGTGCTCAATTCTTGGAATGTTTGGGGTCAATGTTTGGAACGTCTTTTTCTGCTGTTTGTTCGAATGTGTTGCTATTTTTGGGTATTGTGTGTGCTCTGCCCCAGGTCCTTTAAATGGTCAATTGTCATGTGTTGACAATATTTTTGAGGGTCATGGATGTGCTTGGGCATGGGTTGCATGTTCGTAAATAATTGTGAATTATTTATCGTATTAGCACATCATTCCTCGATGCATGGAACCCAAGCAAGGTTTGGCTCGGACTACGGAGATTTAAGGTGCGTTTAGCGTACGAGCATGTCTTTAAATTATATTTTTGCAAGTGTGATGCATGATATAATATATATATGCGATGACCTATAAGATATGGGATTAAAACTTGATTAAGTTATTTGATTCACGTGATGAGATGCATGGTGCCGCTATGAAGCGAGCAAATGATGAGATGTGGTCGCTGCGAAACGAGTACCATTAGTATGACGCTACCTTGAAGTAAGAAAGGAAAAAATGTGGCATTTGACTAGATATCTAAGATATCTATATTTTATTCCCTATTATTATGAATAGGAACAGAGACGTAAGTTAATCAAAGAGGTGATTAACTGGTATTGGAAGTTAAGGAAATCTCAATATGATATCTAGAATTACGATAATTACTAGATAAAGAAGATGTAATGAGATGTTGTTAATTTGAAATTGGTCAGGGTTAACCAATGTAATGATTAATTGCATATTTGAGATTTGATGATTTATCTGCTTTGAGAACAGGGATATTACAGGGGTAAGCTAGGATGAGGATGATGCCATCCATGAAGTGTCACATATATTCCACAACTTTTACATTTTTGTAAATTATGTATTATGTCATTATGATTATGAAATCGTGGAATTGGTATGCTCACCCCGTGTTGGGGCTGTCTCTGTTGGGACAGGTGGAACAGGTACATCGATGGCTTTGGAGATGAGCTCGAGCTGTTGATTGGAGACACTTCTAGGATCGAGGTACCAGGGCTTGATGGAGCAAGGTATCGTATAGGGTATTTATATACACCTGAGGGATATATACAAATTCATGATGCTCGCATGTGAGCACGATTATACTTGTATATAGGTTGTATATAAAGACATGAGCCTTTCCCTCTTTCATTTTATGTTGCATGCAATTAGTGGTAGAATTGCTGAATGATATGAGAGTCATTGGTGTATTATGAGGGTGTTGAAACCCACTTTTGTTGTCTTATTAGTATGGTGTCTTCCCTGGCTGGGAATTTACTTAGTGTTTCTGTATTCTGTTAAGTATTGTGCTTTCCCTGGCAAGGAGTTATGTTATGTGATGTGCTTTTATTTCCGGATAGCTCAATTTATGGGGAGACTCTGCCCAATTTTTTATAAAAAGTCCACAATGTAAAAGTGGTGTAATGAGGATGGTAATGGGCGAAATCTATGAGTCTATTTGTTGGTAGAGATGATCTTATAATGTTGAACATTATTTAATGTTGGGATTATGGGAAACATGAAATGACTCCTTTGAAAGAATGAAAAGAAAATGAAAAAAAAAAAATTATACACATACGACGTCATAAATGAACTGATGACGAGTCAAGTGTTGGGGTCTTACATATACATTCATGTATACATGCAATTTTGAATATGATGATTCAGGTAAGTGTTTGACTTTAATAATTGAGTTTCATATACGAGTTATGGGGGACACGTAGTGGTACGTGATCCGATTTTACTTGTTGAGTAGTGATGCCGTGGGCATGAGCGATATGAGAAAGTAGCGAGAATGAGATAGTGGGGTAACCAGGTTTACATTGGGATAACCAGGTGTACATCGATGTTGAATTATTTATGTTGAGCATAAATAATATATTGTTGTTGTATTGAATTCATAGTGTTGTTGAGTATCATGTTTTCAATGATAATACTAAACTTGACATTATGAATGTGCTTGAGTTTGAAACAGGAACAGTGCGTAGAAACTATACAAACTCGGAATTGTACAGGGAGTATATTTTATGAGTTTTGAATGATCTAAACTGTTGCATTATGATTTTGTATATCGATTTGTGATTGAATATTGAGTCGGAGTATGCTCACCTTGTGTGGGGGCTGTTTCTGTTGAAACAGGTACAACAGGTACGATGCGGCCTTGGGGTGCTAGGCTCGAACCTTGTTGGATGATACTTCCAAAAGCGTAGTACGAGATTGAGCCGATATACGAGGTTGAGCTGTGGGTATACATATTAATTATGCATCCGGATGAGTATCCGTTATTCGTTGCTCTTCTGTGAGCACTTGTATCTGTATATTGACTGTATAAGGGTGTTGAAACCCACTTTTGTTGTCTTATTAGTGTGGTGTCTTCCCTGGCTGTGAATTTACTTAGTGTTTCTGTATTCTGTTTAGTATTGTGTTGTCCCTGGCCGGGAGTTATGTTATGTGATGTGTTCTTATTTCCGGATAGCTCAGTTTATGGGGAGACTCTGCCCAAATTTTTATAAAAATAACCCACAATGTAAAAAGTGGTGTAATGGGTATGGTAATTGGCGAAATCTTTGAGACTATTTGTTGGTAGAGATGAACATATAATGTTGAACATTATTTATGTCATGGGATTATGGGAAACATGTAATGATTCTTTTTAAAGAATGAAAATAAAATGAAAAATTTATACATATACGACGTCATAAATGAACTAATGACGAGTTCAGGTGTTGGGGTCTTACTCCCATTGTAGAGGCCGAGCTGATGTGGATGAGGCCGAGCTCACGTGGATGAGGCCGAACTCACTGTTGAGGCCGAGCTGGGCGAGGTGGCCGAGCTGAGGCCTAGGTGGCCGATCTTGGGCCGATGTGAGGCCTCGGTGGCCGAGCTGAGATGGCTCGACGTGAGGTAATGATTTGATCTGTGTCTCTTAGTCAGCTCCAATCCTGCAACAACAGCTCCTAACACCCCAAAAACCAAATCCTAAAGCAGCTCCATTCTCCAAAAAATTATGGCCAGCTAGGGGGAAGAGGTATCCTCAGAGATCTGAGGCATGGTGTAGCATCTCGAGAATCATTACACTGACGTTTCTTCGAGTGCAACCCAAAAGCATAGCAACTTTCATACAAGGCCGCACCCCAATAACCAAAACCTTTCTCCCTTTTATCAAACTCGTCGCCGCCGCTTACCTAAGGTTTTTCTTCTCCAGAACTTAGAAAACCCATCTCCCAACAGAGATGCAACCCTCAAACCATCCTTCTCCTCCCCATATCTCAACGTCTTGAGCTCACGTTCCCACAGACGGCGCCAATTGGTACCTGGAATTTTGGTAGGGTAGACGTGCATTTCTTCTAAGCACATAACAATATACAAAAAGTAAATGAGACCAGATTTTTTACGTGGAAAACCCCAAAAGCCACGGGACCTAGTCCGGTATAAATTTCACTATAAACAAGTGTGCTTTACAGTGTCTTCTTACAAGAAATGAGCTAAGAAATGAAAATGGTGAAGGGGGAAGACCCCAACTGCTGCTTGTTCTTGAGGAGGAATGAGACATGCTCTCTTTTCCCCCCAAGAAAGAGGTGTTGGCCTTCCCCATGCCCTCTCAACCCTCATGCCTGCTCTCTCACGAAAAATCTCTCTCTTGCTTGGTGAGAGTTGTCTGGTATTTATATGAGAATGGAGGAGACAACCAGTAACTACCTACCCATGGTCTAGAGGACATTGTCTGATGCTGAAGGCAGGGTTCAGAGTCCCAGTGATGGGGACCACAAACAACTATTGCACTCTTTGTACGATTTCTGCAGCTTTTAAGATATTATTCGTGTACGAAGATATGTTCTGTGCCTCTGATTTATGATATCACTCCTCAGGTGTAGATCTTCTTGGAGGCCGACTTGGGGGTGGCCGAGGTGGAGGTCATCCTCGAGGCCGACCTATGGTGGCCAAGGTGGAGGTCATCCACGCGGCCGAGCTGAGGTGGCCGAGGTGGATATCTTCCTGAGGCCGAGCTGGGGTGGCGAGGTGGAGATCTTCCTGAGGCCGACCTGGGGGTGGCCATGGTGGAGGTCATCCACTCGGCCGAGCTGGGGTGGCCGTGGTGGAGATCTTCCTGAGGTCGAGCTGGGGGTGGCCATGGTAGAGGTCTTGCTCAAGTCAGGTCTTGCAGAGTCCATACTTTTACCAGGGTAACACTTGTTGGGATATGCCCTAAGACATGTCATTGGATGATTGTTTTGACATACAATGTTTATAATTTTATGAATGACAATTCATTATTATATATTATTCATTTAACTGTGCAATGTGAATTAATATATATGTTAATGTCCTTAGAATAATATTGTATTATTCTTTAACATTGTCCCTAGTCAAGTATTATCATGAATCAGGATAATGATAATACATAGAGACTAATATGTATTGATTGATGAATTGTTCATTGATATGAGATATCAAATCAACACATGGGTACATGTTAGAGAACGATGTACTGGACAGACCCACCATGAGAATGCAACATGGATAGTTATATGATTGTCATATGCAATTCTCATAGTGATAATAATGTATGTAATCCTTACGACTTGTGATCATCAGAGATCCCGACATAATGAGTTATGTATCTTGATATTGTCAAACGTTACCCGTAACAGGGTAAACTATAAAGGCGACTATTGGATACACTACGAATTATGTAGAGGGATGTTGACTGATCGAGATAGGATTTGTCCCTCTTATATAACAGGAGAAGTGTTTGGCCCTTGATCAAGTGAGAACTAAAATGCATGGCCATGCTCGAATGAGTCGATATGAGATATCGAGCTTATTCGTTTATTCTAGTTCTACTTGGGGATCAAGAAATAAAGATTGAATATACGAGTATGACTATTCCATGACTCGTGTTCAATCTAAACACAAAGGACAAATGGATTAAGTTACATGGTTAATATTATCACAAGTTCTAAGGTTATGTCGAGTCAAAGACATTCTTGTAATTTGGGTAGCCTTGATGTGTTGCTAGACACTGCTCCTTGCTTGTAACGTAAAATGAGATTTTATGTCACTGCCAACATTAAAAGATCCTATCGGGTCGCACAAAAGATTAAATCGATAAAGTGAATTAAATTCATTGGATGAATTAATTAATTAAGAAGAGTCTTAATTAAATGATTATAAGGATTTAATTAAATCATGAGTTTGGGCCCATGAGGCTTTAAGAAAGCCTTTAATTAAATCATATATAATAATAACAAGGTGATTAATTGTAGATTCATTCCTTGATATCAAACATATCAAAACCTAAACCAAGCTCAAGCTTCTCGGCCGCCTCTTCCTTCTCATCTCACGGCCGCCGCCGTTTGTTAGGGGTTTTGGTTGGCCGCCGTTGATCGGTTTTGAACCGTGAGTTCGGTTTTGGTTCAAGAATAAGTCTAGCAACTTGTTCTTGAACGTCCCTTGTTCGATTAATCGTGTGGATACCGTAGAGGCAAGACCTTGGAGGTGTTGCTTGTGACTCGGAGTTCGTTGGACGTGGTGCTTCGTGGAATCTGCTCAAACACGCTACAAGGGTGAGACTTTTGTTATCCTTTATCCGATATGAACCCCTATGTATAGATCCGGTGTCTTGTAATCCATAATTTTATATTCCGCTGCGTACGGTGCTTGATGGATTACTAACAACACTCATATTTTCCATGTAAATATCTTTATCTTTAGAAACAAAAACTGCATGCGGGGATTTAGATTTTCCTCCCTCGAATACGACCCAAGCTTGCTATTAGTACACATTAACATAGAATTTACGTATGATAATATTGCAGAATCAATTGTAGGAGAAATGAGAAATTTGGAGTTATAGGAGTGAATTGACTCAATTACATCAAATTTGATTTTTCTTTTATGTCCCTGGTCCTTGGTTGATATTTTGTTTATACATTAATATCCCTAAATATTTTTAGTTTGTATAGAATAATATAGAATAAAGGGCAAAGTTGTTAATTCACAGTTGAAAACTTTCCCATTTGATTCATACTTTTATATAGGTAATAGATATACATAATAAATTGCAAGATATTCATTAATAAATCAATATTTTTATTACTTAATAGGTTATTATATTAATTAATCTATAAATCATTATTATTAATTTATTGATCACTTAATATTCACTAAATTAATAGGATTGTTTGAATCCCACAAGTATTAATTCATTGAGGTTTAACTATGTTCTTTTAAATATTTTTTTTCCAAAACACTTCTCCCATAACGTACGAAATAAATTAATTATATTTAACTTTCAAACTAAAATTAAACATTACTATCTTACTGATAAAAGATTAGTTTAAAACTAATATTTTTTTCTCTAAAATATTGTTATATTTAATAATTCTTTTAGAGAAAGCTTTGAAGTCATAAAGCCAAGAATAATTTTGGCCTTGCATCAAATGCATTTTGCTATTTACACCAATTTAATGTCCATTCATGTTCACTTATAAGACCAAATCACTATATTTTTTGTGTTTTAATATTAATGAATGCAAGCCACCAAATTTAGCAAATGCTTTAATAAAAGCGATGAACGAATTCGATTGAAGGAAAATAAAAATTTAGCAAATCACTATAGTATGCTATAGTGTGTTCTTACTGTCTGTGTCTCATGAACCTGAATTTAAGAAAATGGATTCGGGCAGTCTGCCTGCTGCTCAAGGTTTATAAATTATCCTTTAAAATATTGTTTTAAGAAAAAAAATTGAACAAATGACCAGATGATCTAAAAATCCCTAATTGACTCCAATATGTGTTGTTTATATATTTAGTTTTTTTGGAGGATGATGTACTTTTGGCAGTGAATGGTGGACTATATACAATAGAACTATTGAATGCATATCTTTTCATAGTTGAAATGGGAGAATTTCGGATTATCTAATAATGTAATCTTTTGAGTAACTCGTGTTATTTTGTTTCATGTGTTGAGAAGGGTGGCATTTTATGTATTGAAGTGGTTATGCTTTTGAAAGTGTGAATATGGATAGAAGTTGGATGAATTTGCCGAGGCCAAGTGACATATACATGAATGGTGTGTATTTTTTTTTCTAAATTTTGCATTTTTAAATACTGATGATTATTTGATATTGTGTCCTTGTAAGAAGTGTACAAATGGTATATGCAAAGAACGAAAAATTGTGGAAGTTCATTTGATTACCAAAGGGTTTCATGGATGGATACTCTAAATGGGTAGTTCATGATGAATTGCTCTCAAATAACTAATTCATTTGGTGGTCTGGATACATGTGATAACATGCGGGGCTTACTTCATGATGTATTTTCCAATGTGTGATGAAGATAACATTATGGGGGCAGACATCACAGGTCGAATACCATATACCAAATGAAGAAGCCAAAAAGGTTTATTGGACTCTAAAAGATGCTGAACAAGAACACTATACCCAGGATGCATATATTTCATTGCATCAAATTAAGTGTTTAGGTAACTGGAGTGATAAGTCATTTTGTTTGATGCTTGATTTGTTAAGAGAATCTTTTCTGGAGGGCGTCTAACTTCCAAAGAACTACTAAGAGACAAGGAAAACATCGAAAGATTTGGGTCTTCATTACAATAAGATAGATGCATGTCGAAATAATTGCATGATATATTGGGGTGTCAATGAAAGTAAGAACAAGTGTGATACTTGTGACGAATCACGGTGGAAACTACTACTCGAGATGGAAATACATCTAACCCTGGTGTTGAATTTTCTATATTTTCCTCTTTTTTCTTTATTTTACAAAATTTCATACGAAATATACAACACCACTTCCACACTTGTATGATATTCTTTTATTAACTGGGGCATAGGAAAAAAGGAGAAACGTACAGAGTCAACTTCCGCCTGGTGCACACGATAAAGGGCCAAATGACATATATGCCCAGGTCACTGGTGAAGATAAATATGGAAGAGTACGCATGTGTGGTTATGGAACTATTGCATCTGAAGTATATGAAGATAGACCTAGTCGAGCTGGAGTTATCGCATGAACATGACATACAAAGCTGAAATTCAAAAGATTAAGCAAAGACTTGATGTTCAAGATAAAGCAAATCCAAGAGTTACTCAAAATGAATAAGGAAATGATCATTCAAAGGTCCCTTCTTCATCGTCTCGCAATTATGCACCTGCTCGCCAACCTAAGGCCCCAAGTATTATCTATTTCTCTCTCTACAGGTGATTTTTTTCAGAAATTACCAATAATTTCATTTTGAGAAACAAATTACTTGAGGAAATTTGATTATATTTTTCAGATTGGGCTGTTATTTTGTAGCAAGTATTTATGTAAACTGAGAAATACAAGAAAAAATATAAACTTATGGCAAAGTTTTATATTCTCATTCATCAATTATAAGCAATGGACTTATGAAAGTACAGTAACTTGACCTGCATATTGACAATGAAATTGATGCGTATCTACCTGTTTAGCTTAAGCATGATCGAAGTGCTTGTATCTGGCTTAGGTTTCTGAATTTTCTCTAAATATGTGTCTTCCATATTTAAATGCTCGAACATGAAATATGAATATGAATGGGATTTGGCAACCCATAATTGAGTATTTTCCTGAGCAGGTTTAAGAGCTAGAATAATTTTTGCTTCTTCTCAAAAAGCATTGGAGCTGACTCATTTTATTTTATATCATATGCTTAACAAATAATGACCAAGTTTTAATGCTACCCAAGGATCGCTCCTGATCAAGCATATTGTTATTAATGTAAAAGATAAGTTACAACATTAATTGGTAGTTACGCATAAATCTAGTTGGTCGGGATACATTTATTGGATTCTATGGTAAATGATGTTAGTTACGCATAACATCTGTTTGACTAGTATTGAAGCTAGAGAAGATCTAGTCTATCTGTTTATTGGTAGTTACGCATAAAAGAATTTGGATTCATGTATTGAATAGTTTTTTTAATGTATAGATTATTGCAGAAGTGCATCAATTCTATAATTGATTATGTTTGAAGCTAGAGAAGATCTATAACATGCTTTATTCTGTTTTGATAATTGTTTTTTACCCTTATCCACATCAACTATTTATGTAGGTTTGAGCTACAGCTTCTTTAAAAAGCATATTTGATACCTACAAAATTGTTGCAAGAGGTTTCATTGAAAGCTTAAACCCGTCAAAGTTTGTTGGCAGCGAAGAATTAGGAGTTAACTGGTGCGAATTGAAAGTTAATGTGGCAATGGAATTTGAATTCGGTCAACATGAAATATTAAAAATATTAGGCAAGCTATTGGAAATAGTATTGCTTGATCAAAACATCTGATACTCATTCATAAACTTTATTATGGAATGTGTCATTTCACTTTTCTGGTATCATATTAATGTAATTTTCATTTATATGATTTGTGTAGGTTGTAATTGATGAATAATGGTAAGGAAGCTATCGTGGAAAGTTTCTTGGGAGATTATATTTGTTTTGTTTTGTTTAGTATTTTGTAATGACTTTGATATCTTGAAGCATATAATCGAGTTTTATTGTTGTTTTATTAGATTTTTGTTATTTGTGCTTTAAAATGTGGTAAAATTGTGTGACACAACTTTCAAGAATGTTACTAAAGTTATTTGTTGTATTTGTTTTTATATGTATAAGCAAAAAAATGAAAAAAAAAATAATTTGTTTGAAATATATAGCAACACTTCTCGTTAATATTGTGAATGTCACTATATCAATGTTTGGTGACATTTTATTTTATACTTAAATGAATTAGTTAAGTTAGTTATTGAACTCTTAAATGATGGTAAGTAGTGTTACATGATATATTTGTTGTGACGCTTTATATATTACTTGTAGTATATTTGCGCTTTAAAGCGTCGCTAAACTTATAGAAACTTATAGAAACACTCACCTATGAGAAGTTATAAGCAAGTGTCACTAAAAACAAAAGCATTACCATATCAACTTTTCCTGATGCTTATTCGTGCCACTAAATCTAATTTTTTTTAGTAGTGACATCCCATTGGTTCAAATTACAATAGTCAAAATTCTTAATAGGCAGTTAAAGTGGGAAATGAATCATGTGTGGAGTGCGGCCTACGTGTCAACTTAAATAATAGGTTTTCATCATAATAGAACAATGAATGTTTTTGTGAATAATAATAAAAAAATGAATATGAGTCACAAAATATATTCATTTGCTAAAAAAAGAAAACAAAATTTGAGGTGGGAATTTGGTTGTTAGTAACCATTAAATATTTAGTAAAATATCCGAAGGAGTGGCGGCAACCATGTTAAACGTACATCGGCATTGTTTTGACGTAAAGATATCATCTCATTTGCATTCGAGTTTCGCATGAAAACAGACCATAGATCAACATCTAATCCAAATTCTATGCATTCATATTGACAACTTGGAGAACCAACCCAAGATTAAGCATTCAATGGCGACATCATCCGGTCCAAGGAGGCAATCATCCTCTGTTGGCGGCTCCGCCGACCGCCCGCCTATAAAATTCGCACGTCGGACATCAAGCGGCCGTGTGGTGAGCCTTTCTCGGGATGACGAGCTCGATGTCCCGGGTGACTATGCCACCCAAAATGACTACATAAACTACACGGTTATGATGCCTCCTACGCCAGACAACCAGCCAGCGGCCTCGTCCGATGCCAATGCATCTGGAGACAAGCCTGACGGCACAACAACATTCAATGCACCACAGTCGAGATTATGTACGGATCCACAACATGTTCGAGCAGGCATCCAGGGTGGGAACGAGGATGGTGGGGGTAATATGACCGGGAAGCTAGATCGTAGGATGTCGGTTATGAAGAACAATAATAAGTCGATGTTGTTAAGGACCCAAACGCAGGATTTCGATCATAATCGTTGGCTTTTCGAGACAAAAGGGAAGTATGGTATTGGAAATGCATATTGGCAACAGGATGAGGATTCTTTCGATCATGATACTGGAATGAGCATGCAAGATTTCATGGATAAGCCATGGAAACCACTGACCAGAAAAATTAAGGTTCCTGCAGGGATACTAAGCCCATATAGGTGCAAAGTTATATTCTTTATTTTACTTATAAATATCATTCAGCCAAAGGGGCAGTAAGGGTAGTCACTTTGTTTAAAATGAAAAAAGATTTGAATTAAAAAAATATATATGCTAGTTCTTTTAATATGAACGTTTCGACCCTCCAAAACTTAATAGCCAATAGAGCAACTAATCATGTCTCTGCACAGTATTAATCTAACTTTTTTCATCAATAGATTACTGATTGTGTTCCGAATGATAGCACTGGCTCTCTTCCTGTCATGGAGAATACGAAATCCTAACGAGGATGCGATGTGGTTGTGGGGAATGTCTATTGTGTGTGAGATATGGTTTGCGTTTTCTTGGCTTCTCGACATCCTTCCAAAGTTCAATCCTATAAACCGAGCAGCGGACTTGGCTGCCCTTAAAGACAAGTTTGAATCGCCTTCTCTTGCGAATCCAAAGGGACGGTCGGATCTTCCAGCGGTCGATGTGTTTATATCTACGGCTGATCCGGACAAAGAGCCTCCTTTAGTCACTGCTAACACCATTTTATCCATTCTTGCTGTCGAATATCCTGTTGAGAAAATATGTGTATACATATCAGATGACGGAGGGTCGATTCTTACATTTGAGGCCATGGCCGAGGCTGTCAAATTTGCGGAGGTAACATTACTATCTGAGAGTTATATCAGGTTCATCGAGTACAATTTGAAATTCTCTAGTCTGTGTGTTAATGAATTAGCTAAAGTTTTATTTTTGTAAATTGTTGCTGATAGCTAATTTTATCCTATGATATTAACTGTTGGTTAAAATGTCTTGATCGACAGGTTTGGGTGCCATTTTGTCGGAAGCACAATATAGAGCCGAGGAATCCAGATAGTTATTTCAACCAGAAAACAGACCCGACAAAAAATAAGAAACGCCCTGATTTTGTAAAGGATCGGCGGTGGATCAAGAGGGAGTACGATGAGTTTAAGGTCAGGATTAATGGTTTGCCTGAAACAATACGCAAAAGGTGCGAAACGTATAACAAAAACGAGGAAATGAGGGAAAAGAAACTCATCAGAGACAAGAGCAATGGTGTTTTGCCTCCTAACGAGAAAATCGAGGTCACCAAGGCTACGTGGATGGTAGACGGAACGCATTGGCCTGGAACCTGGCTTCAGCCTGTGATTGATCACTCAAAAGGAGACCATGCTGGTATTTTGCAGGTATCCAAAACATTAAAATGAATAATTCTCGATAAAATTTCACTTGAACTCCAAAAAAAAAAAAAAATTTAAATAAAATCATAGGCATTGCATAAAACTTATAAATGTTCAAAATAACAGTAGAAACTTATGTCTAGGTTCCAATATACTTTTTCTGAATTCTTCGCCTGTTGCACTCTAGATTATGAGCAAGGTGCCTGAAAATGAACCAGTAATGGGTGGTCCCGATGAAGGGAGGTTGGACTTTACAGGTGTTGACATCCAGCTTCCTATGTTTGCCTATGTCTCACGAGAAAAACGACAGTGTTACGATCACAACAAGAAAGCTGGAGCCATGAATGCTCTGGTGAGAGCATCGGCCATATTATCAAATGGCCCTTTCATTCTAAATTTGGATTGTGATCACTATATCTATAACTCTATGGCTATTCGGGAAGGCATGTGCCATATGATGGATCGAGGAGGTGACCGTATCTGCTACATCCAGTTTCCACAAAGATTCGAGGGGATAGATCCCTCAGACAGATATGCTAACCATAACACAGTCTTTTTTGACGGTGAGGAAAAGTGAACTTATGATTTTTGTATAACATCAATAGACTTGGGTCTGTTTTGATTGATTATTGAATGAATTATATATTTGATAAGCAGGAAACATGAGAGCCTTGGATGGTCTCCAAGGTCCGGTTTATGTGGGAACAGGATGCATGTTTAGGCGGTATGCATTATACGGTTTTCATCCACCGAGGGCAAGTGAGTATACAGGCATTATTGGGCAAAACAAGGTGCCCGCCAAGAAAATCCAGCCTCAATCAGAAGAAGAGGAGCCGTTAAACAGGCATCCTGACCTGAATTTACCTAAAAAATTTGGGAATTCCACCATTTTCACCGATTCTATACCGGTTGCTGAGTTTCAAGGACGACCACTTGCAGACCATATCTCAGTCAAGAACGGCAGGCCTCCTGGTGCGCTACTAGTTTCCCGTCTCCCTCTTGATGCCCCTACCGTCGCTGAAGCAATCGCTGTCATTTCTTGCTGGTAAATTTGTGGCTCATCCCTTTTCGTACATATTATATATCTATAATCACTTTGTTATCATCAATCATAGGTATGAAGACAAGACGGAATGGGGAGATAGAATAGGTTGGATATATGGATCAGTGACAGAGGATGTGGTCACAGGCTACCGAATGCACAATCGTGGGTGGCGTTCAATTTACTGCATAACGAAACGAGACGCCTTCCGAGGGACAGCCCCTATCAATCTCACAGATCGTCTTCACCAAGTGCTCAGATGGGCCACGGGATCAGTCGAGATCTTCTTTTCACGGAACAACGCCCTCTTAGCAACCTCACGCCTCAAGTTTCTCCAACGTATAGCATACCTAAATGTTGGAATCTACCCATTCACGTCCATTTTCCTAGTCGTCTATTGCTTCCTCCCTGCCCTATCCCTATTCTCTGGACAATTCATTGTCCAATCACTCGACATCTCCTTCCTCATCTATCTCCTAATCATAACCGTGGCACTGATGCTCATTTCCCTCCTCGAGGTAAAATGGTCCGGCATAGGCCTTGAGGAATGGTGGCGGAACGAGCAGTTTTGGGCAATCGGGGGCACGAGCGCACACCTAGTGGCGGTTATACAAGGGCTCCTAAAAGTCATAGCTGGGATCGAAATCTCGTTCACGTTAACCTCCAAATCGGCAGGCGAAGATGAAGACGACATTTATGCCGATCTTTATGTCGTGAAATGGACCGGGCTATTCATAATGCCACTAGCTATCATCATTGTGAATATAGTGGCCCTCGTCATCGGGGTCGCACGAACAATATACAGCGTGATCCCGCAATGGAGCAAGCTTTTCGGAGGTGCATTCTTTAGCTTCTGGGTTCTAGCTCATATGTATCCATTTGCAAAGGGATTGATGGGAAGAAAAGGGAGACTTCCAACTATTATATATGTATGGGCAGGGCTTATTTCCATTACAGTTTCTTTGCTTTGGATTAGTATTAGCCCACCCCAGGGGAATATCAATGCTTCACCACATGATGAGCTCACATTTTGATGTATTTGTTGTTCTTACATTGTTGTCATTTTTGTAGGACATACAAAATGCAATAGAATCAGATTCAACTTTTCCATCTTTTTTAAAAAGAAACCATAACCAATTGCATTTAATCAGTGTGTTCGAATATAGAAGCTCTTTATTGGAATATAAAATCTCTAATTTGTATTGAGACAAGATTAAGAAAAAAAAATTATATTTAGAAGGAAGAGTTTACTTTAATTTTATTTGTCAAAACTTTTTTCTTGAAATGTTAGCTTGATACACAATGAACAACATGACCCTATTTATACTAATGACACCTCTAGGATTATGTCAACACAACTTTAATGTAATGGCTATAAACATTCTACTACAAATACAATTAATATTAAATAAAGTATCCGAAAAAAAAATTGAAGGAGTAAGGCTGGATGAAATGAAGGGTTTAGCAGCATTTTTGTCTTGTTGGCTTTGCAAATTAGTTCTGCCACATAAAGTCAATTGCATCCGGCCGTTTTGTCTTCAAAGTTGCAAGCGACCTCAGCCTGTGGGCAGAGATTTTCTTTGGCCGGTCCTTGCCAGCATCTATAATGGTTTGAGATAGCTTGTTTCCTCTTCAAACCTAAAGGAGCTCAAAGCTGTGTTTCCAATTCATTATGTCTAGGTATGGCTCGGGCAGTACTTTGAGACTCACCACCATAGTCGGCTTCGTTCTGGTGCCCCAATGATTAAACTTGCTGGTGAGAGAATGGCCAAGTATTTTAATGCTTTAGAAGGCCACAACATTTTTCAAGACCATATTTATTAGAGGATTCTAGAATATACCACATACTAATTTCTCAAACAATTATTCTAGAACATGGGTTATTTGTATGTATATATTTTTTGTTGAATTAAATTTTTTAAAATTATCATTCAGGATTAAAATTTAAAGAAATTTGTCACATAATTTTATAAATTCAAAAGTGTAGATAAGGATGGAGAAATATTCTAGTACCTTTTTTTTTTTTTATCACTATTATAGTTATATAAAGGAAATCGATTGACAAACCACTGGACTAACCCTTTTGTTCCATGTGTTGAGAAAATATTCTATTACTTAATGGGACAGAGGACGTAATTTTTTTAAATAAAATAAGGATTTTTTATCCTTTTATTTAAAATTACTAAACTTAATTGTTGTCAGATATTCATATTCAATAATATATAATAGTATCGATATAAGACAAATAATCATGCAATTTACGAGCGCAACAATTTTCACTTTAACAATAAATGCATGACAAATGGCTTTGGAATATAATTATTTATTAGTGATAAGTAGATCTACACACCATCGACTTTAACCTATTTACAGAAAGCTCCCCTCGACTTTGGAAAATTACAGAGACCTCCCCTGCCGTTAGTAAAATTAACGGTCGTTACAAAAACCTCCCATAATTTTTATTGAAAACCCCAAATTGCCCCTGGTCAACTTTGACCACTATTTTGACCTAAATTTTTAGAAGGGTGACTTTACAATTATGATATTTTATAGGGGGTGTGATCGTAATAAAACTATTATTTTTTGAATTGTTTAGTTAAAAAAATATCACAATTACAAAGACACCCCCTCTAACCAACTTGAGCTCCAATAGCTCGTGTTCTTGAAATAATTGCACCGAGATATTATATCGAGTTCGGTTACAAAACTGAGCGGAAGCCACTCGACATAACCCGCTCTATAACCGATTAAACATTTTAAAGTCATTTTAAAGATCTGTAAGAAAGTATGTAAAACAATGATGTAAATAAATGTAGTTGTGGGGTCCTCTTTACTTAATCCATTATGTATCAAGTTAACAAACATATGTGAGTCTGAATTAAGTAATAACATGCACTAATTAAGAGTTTCTTAATAGTTAAGTTGTTACAAGGTTTACAAAACCCTATCCAACTATACATCAAATATACAAGTAACAACCTATTCTAAGATAACCCCTATGCAGTGGTTCCCCTTGCAGCGGAAATCATGACTCACGCTCCCCACATCTATGAGTCCCTACAGAAACATTCACACAACGTGAGTATAGAGAACAAATATTTCAGTGCGATATCAAACCACAATATCAATATCAATGATAAAGCACAAATCAATCATCAAATGTGAATGTTCCGTATCATGCATCAACAAATGCACCATGTCATGACATGTCTCAACAAATATCCTATTATCACGAGACTAAAATGATATGCCTATTCAGCTCAATATGTCAGTGGAACCACCTCACATCTTCATATTAGCAGCACATATCATAGTACCGTCCTCAAATGATAATAGCCAGAGCATATACCCAAAAACCGGCGTATATCTCTATATAGCATAACCGAGCATATACCAAAACCAGGCGTATATCTCTCTGTCACATACCCGAGCATATACCCAAACCAGGCGTATATCTCTATGTAACATAACCAAGCATATACCCAATACCAGGCGTATATCTCAAATACATAACCGAGCATATACCCAAACCAGGCGTATATCTCACATACATATGATATCCATGAATGTACAGGCATATGATACTACCAATCATATGATACTAACATAACACAATTCATATGCTATCAATCTTATAACATCATCACACAATATCTATACTCCGTACGTCGACACGTACCTGTACTGCGACACAAACGAGATAAATTAGGCGTCACTGGCTAAGTGCCTCGTTGTCCCGTCCCCTGAGATGATGCTACAACAATGCCAACAATATATCATGTTATCATAGGCATTAAAATCAAATTCTACAAAAATATAACATTTTTCAACTTTTCTACATCACCGATCGATCGCTACCAACACCGACCGATCGCCAAAACCTTCTGTCCCCTCGCGATCGATCGCTACAACTTGGCGATCGATCGCCACAATGCTCTGTTCATAGCGATCGATCGCGACAATTTCACCGATCGATCGCCACACATTTTCACCGCCTTAATATTTGGCTTCTTCGGCGATCGATCGCCATACACGTACCGATCGATCGCCGATGCCCAGAAAGTTTAGAGCATGGCGATTTTCAAGCTTATCTCCATGGTTCTTCTCCTATAACTCAAATTGAACCATATCAACATGTTTCTTGAAATCCCTAGGAACATATTAACATGTTTCTAACATCATAGATTCCAAATAAGAGTATAGAAACATGATACAATTCTTCACATGAACATTGGATATTTTACTTCACATATGCAACACCAATGACATAATTCAAGTGTAAAGCTATGAATTCCTTACCAAGATGTGAAGAAATCACTTCACCCAACTTCCTAGCTCAAATCACAAGTGAAAAACCAAGCTTCAAGTAATAAAATCTCTAAGGGTTTGGAGAGGAGCTTTGTAGAGATTTTGAGGTGAAAGTGGTGTAGTATGTGAGTTCCCCTTAAGTCACTTGATATAGATCCTTAGCTCCCTAATTCACTTGCTATCATGTCATTTAGAGGTAATTACATGATAAGTAACATGTACATGAAATGAAATTCAAATGCAAATACAACTCCAAATCACATGACATTCACATGCATAATCAAATGCCTCCTAGTTCATGACTTGATATGTTATTGAAACATTGTACACCATGTTTCATTCCTTGCCCTTGCCATATATCATTTCATACATGTATTATTTCATTCTTGGTTCCACACGAACCCTCAATATCATACCGTCAATTGATATAATTACACCATAATCATATCACACGTGTATACAACAAATCGAGGCATTACAAATCTCCCTTACTAAATGAATTTCGTCCTCCAAAATTAGGCTGCCTATACAAACATCATAATACATGCGTCATCTCAGCACATATATGATATATGGAACATAAGAAATATGAATAAATCACATATCAACATACCAGAAAACTAATCGCTCTTATTTTAAACAATAATTCTCAGTGCAACGATTCTCTACCGCAAGTGCACGGTGTCAAGTTTTAGTATAGATAGGAAGAATACGGATTGTCGAACCCACAGGTACTAACAAGCAAGTACAAAATAAGATGCTTTTAACTATATTTAACCTACGAAATTGAATTAATAATTAAACTACTAATTAATTAAATTAACTACTAATTCAACCAAGTCAATAAAAGTAAACGAGAAAAATCCACTAGAGAAGATTATCGAGACTTTGGCTCACCAATGCAATCCCCTACAATTCTCGATTGAATATCCAAATATTTCTAAGGTGAAGAGTTTTCCTAATGCATTCGTTATACTTTGGTCCAGTTATAACAAGTCTAATATTAATGTTGCAGTAAACCACTCCCGTGTCCTTATTGCACAATTAATATCGAATAAAGATCTATGAAAACTACTAGCCTTCGATTTTGGTAAATCTATTGCTATCACACGTGTGCTAGATTTTACTTGGTCCGTTTCAACCTAAAACCCACGGTATAATTTACTCTATCGTATTGCAATATCCTATGGTCAATTCAATCGCAATATAACAATCATTCAAGGGTGATCAATCCCTCAAAAGCAAGAAGATCAATAAATTATACGCAAAGAATTAAAGGAATTCAATCAAATAAATCATCAAATCATAGGTTCATGACAAAGGATTGCCTAGCCTCGATAAATAAATTAGTTCAACATAGTAAATCAAAACAAATCAAAACTAATATTAAAAGACAAGAATAAACTCCCGATGTCGACTACGGTTGTAGATCCTCGCTCCTTCTCTTGCTTCCTTCTCGATCGTCACTTTAATCGCCTTGTTGGAGGTGTTCCAAAATCCTAGGATGATTGATGGATGGAGGTGAATGATGGTGATATGGAGGATGTGAGGATGGATGGAGGCTATTCCTAGGGTGTAAAATATGATAAAAGTCCATATTTTTGTCCAAGACCTAATATATATAATTGTGAAGGAGTTTGGTAAAGTTTGGACACAAAATAACCAAGAAGGAAACAAAATCTCAAAATTTTCGGGTTTGGCGATCGATCTTCGTCAGTTGGCGATCGATCGCGGAAACATTCTGGATGGTGGCGCTCGATCTTCGTAAGTTGGCGATCGATCGCGGACCTCAAATCTCCAATCTTGCGATTTGGTCCCTCCTTTTCCAGATTTGCTCAGTTTGGTCCTTTTCAGCATTTTTAAGCCCATTTCATCCACTTTTATGCATTTGGACCAAGATTCCTGACATATACAAATATATACCAAAACGTGTAATATTTTCTAGGAATCACTACAAAAACACCCCTAATCATGTATCAAATTAAGTGTAAAAATCACACTTATCAACTCCCCCAAACTTAAACTTGATCGTCTCGAGCAAGAAATAAGATCAAAATGTAGAGTTCAATTTTCATAATTAAAATAAACCAATTCCCAGTTAATCATGTAGCTCAGACATCTCACTTACAGACAAACAAGAGTCAATCAAAAATGTTCAACAAGTTGTGCTTTTTAGATCCAGAATGTGCATGTGTGCTATTGTCATTTTCAAGTTTCATGCAAATTTCATAGATCAAATCATGCTATTCAATGAAAAGTAAGATTATCTTTGAGCATTCCATAGTTCTATTTTCAAGCACTTCTCCACTAATATAGTCACTCCCTAGACTTGGATCAATAGGTCTTTTTAAGCTTGTAGTGTTAGGCCTAGGTGTTGGCTTCAAAGAAAAGATAGGGTAATACAAAGAAGAGAGAATAAGCATGTAAAATTTTAAATTTTTAGCACAACTTGAGCTTCTCTTCTTTTTCTCTTTTTTTTTTTAGCCTTGGCCACTTTGGGTCTTAATTAGATTTTTTTTTCAAGGCTTTTTCTATTCTTTTCTTTTCTCATTCATCAATTTTTTCAATAAGCTCATCAAAGTATAGCAATTTATGTGCATCTAATGAGAATCATTATACTCCCTTTGGGTAAGGAAAATTCTTTTCAATTTAAGCTCATAAAGGTGGTATAATGAGTTTGCCAAAGAATGTTGAATGGGGGCTAATTGAATGTTAAACATACTCCATTCTTTTGTAATTAAAGCTCAAAAATGGGACACTAGAGATTGATATTGAAAGGCTCAAACGGTCGAAAGATCGCCTAGATCATTTCCAAGTCAAGTTCACAACTATAAAATTTCGCCTCAAAGTGTCATCATCAAATAGTTTCTAAGGTACTCTTAGATGCTCAAAATAATTCATTAAGTTCACAAAGATTCTTACTACTCCAAATGCAATTCACAAGATTATGACTCAGATGTGCTCAAAATATTCCTCATCTTTGACATGCTACTCAAAACAAGATATTCACAAACAAGTCTTACAATCATCAAAACTCAAGTTGATATGCATAGTGAGACTAGTATCATCATTGAATAGAGACCACTACTATGATTTATTCTTATCTTATTAATTGAACTCATAAAAAAAAATAGCTCGTAATAATCAGACGATTCAAGTGTCAATTAAGCACACAACATGTGGATAAAACAAGAAAAACATGCAAGCCACTCCCCCAAACTTAAATCAAACATTGTCCTCAATGTTGAAATGAATCAAAGGGAAACAGTAAACTCCCCTGATCAAGACGCTTGCATGAGGGTTGAGGAAGATTGGCTTTTGAAAGCTCCACTGATGTAGGGGTTCATCGCTCCAAATGAGTACCTAGCAAGAGAAGAATGCAAATAAAATAGTCGACTCGAGAGATAGACAAAACGAAAAACAAAACTGAAAAGCAAATAACAAACTAAATTGGAAAAGGATACGCTTGGGTTGCCTCCCAAGAAGCGCTGATTTCTAGTCATCGGCTTGACCATCAGAAGCAACCATCAAAGAGCGGCTGCCGCCCATAGTAAGTATCGTATGATACAACTAATGGGTCTTGATTCAGTATGCCCTCAAGATTGGCATGATTGTAACAATGTAAGCTCTTCGCTCCAACAACACTCTTGAATTGGTAGGTATGTGAGAATGATTCTTGACTTGGCTTCATATCGTGGAGGATGTAGTGCGGTGAAGTTGGCATCGATGGAAAATACGGATCCACATATGGCATAGAACATGTCTCCATCGATGGGCTCAAATCAGAATCTTCGAAAGTCTCTTCCTTCTCCAACGTCACACTCGACTCATCTTCACATGAGAACTCCTCGGATAACTTCTTTGAAGTAGGCTCAATATCTTGAAGAGGCTCAAGTTCCCATGACTTTTCCACATGAGTAGGATCACTCCCCCAAACTTGGTTGGTTGAGTGATCATCATCATATAACCAAACTCGATTCGTCGCCTCTTGATTGGTAGCTCTCGTCTCTTCCTCCTGGCAGCTAGTTGAAATTGTTTCCATAAGGACCGTCATTTGCTGCTCCAGGTGGCACATAGAGTTGGTTTGGCACTCCAAACTGTTCTCAGTTGATGCCATGAATCTTATTAAGGTATCCTCTAACTGAGTCGTGACGTCTGCAGAACTATCTCTCTTTTCTTCGTGATGTTCAAATAGTTGGGACGTATCATTAGGGTAGTGAGGCTCCGGTGGGTATTGGTGACTCCAACCTTGTAGTGAAGGATCACAATACCAGTGATAATCGAAGTCCGCCATATCATTGAACAGGTGTAACACACTGTCCTCATCTCTATCAACCAGGGGACTCCCAGTCACCAGTGCTCCGCTAAATACCCATTCTCGTGTCTGTGCATCCAAACCTTTGAAGAAATATTGCAGAAGAGTATAGTTCGAAAAGTTGTGATACCGGAATGTGTTTGCCAATTCATTGAATCTTCCCCACGCTACATAAAACGGCTCTGAATATTGTTGGGCAAATCTTGTGAAGACTTGTTGATGAAGCATCACAAGTACCTCGCAAGGAAAACAAATAAAACAATTAAATATAGTTTTTTTTTTTATATAAATATATACAAAGAAGAAAAAAAATGGTTAAATTACAGTCAAAGCTTCTCGTATGATATTACTAAAGTTAGTCCCCGGCAACGGCGCCAAAAACTTGATCGCTCTTATTTTAAACAATAGTTCTCAGTGCAGCAATTCTCTACCGCAAGTGCACGGTGTCAAGTTTTAGTATAGATAGGAAGAATACGGATTGTCGAACCCACAGGGACTAACAAGCAAGTACAAAATAAGATGCTTTTAACTGTATTTAACCTACGAAATTGAATTAATAATTAAACTACTAATTAATTAAATTAACTACTAATTCAACCAAGTCAATAAAAGTAAACGAGAAAAATCCACTAGAGAAGATTATCGAGACTTTGGCTCACCAATGCAATCCCCTACAATTCTCGATTGAATATCCAAATATTTCTAAGGTGAAGAGTTTCCCTAATGCATTCGTTATACTTTGGTCCAGTTATAACAAGTCTAATATTAATGTTGCAGTAAACCACTCTCGTGTCCTTATTGCACAATTAATATCGAATAAAGATCTATGAAAACTACTAGCCTTCGATTTTGGTAAATCTATTGCTAACACACGTGTGCTAGATTTTACTTGGTCCGTCTCAACCTAAAACCCACGGTATAATTTACTCTATCGTATTGCAATATCCTATGGTCAATTCAATCGCAATATAACAATCATTCAAGGGTGATCAATCCCTCAAAAGCAAGAAGATCAATAAATTATACGCAAAGAATTAAAGGAATTCAATCAAATAAATCATCAAATCATAGGTTCCTGACAAAGGATTGCCTAGCCTCGATAAATAAATTAGTTCAACATAGTAAATCAAAACAAATCAAAACTAATATTAAAAGACAAGAATAAACTCCCGATGTCGACTCCGGTTGTAGATCCTCGCTCCTTCTCTTGCTTCCTTCTCGATCGTCACTTTAATCACCTTGTTGGAGGTGTTCCAAAATCCTAGGATGATTGATGGATGGAGGTGAATGATGGTGATATGGAGGATGTGAGGATGGATGGAGGCTATTCCTAGGGTGTAAAATATGATAAAAGTCCATATTTTTGTCCAAGACCTAATATATATAATTGTGAAGGAGTTTGGTAAAGTTTGGACACAAAATAACCAAGAAGGAAACAAAATCTCAAAATTTTCGGGTTTGGCGATCGATCTTCGTCAGTTGGCGATCGATCGCGGAAACATTCTGGATGGTGGCGATCGATCTTCGTAAGTTGGCGATCGATCGCGGACCTCAAATCTCTAATCTTGCGATTTGGTCCCTCCTTTTCCAGATTTGCTCAGTTTGGTCCTTTTCAGCATTTTTAAGCCCATTTCATCCACTTTTATGCATTTGGACCAAGATTCCTGACATATACAAATATATACCAAAACGTGTAATATTTTCTAGGAATCACTACAAAAACACCCCTAATCATGTATCAAATTAAGTGTAAAAATCACACTTATCAAAAACAAATCCGGATACTGTTGCATCATATGCTGCTCCGTCTCCCACGTTGCCTCTTCGACACCCCTTCTGTCCCACTGTACCTTCACCATAGGAATCACTTTATTACGCAACCTACGTTCAGCTCGATCCAAGATCATAACCGGTCGTTCCTCATACGACACATCTGTATCCAACTGTACATCAGGTAACTGTAATACATGACTCGGATCTGGTTCATACTTCCTCAACAGTGAAACATGAAAAACATCATGAATACTACTCAAGGCCGGTGGTAGTGCTAAGCGATATGCCAACGTACCAATACGTTGCAATACCTCATACGGACCAACATACCGTGGAGACAATTTTCCACGCTTACCAAACCGTACTACACCTTTAAAAGGTGAGATCTTTAAGAACACACGGTCACCAACTTGAAATTCAAGTGGTCTACGTCGCTTATTGGCATAAGCAGCCTGTCTATCCTGAGCAGCTTTAAGTTTCAATCGAATTAACTTCACTTTCTCTTCCATTTCATGAATCATATCCGGTCCATGTAAGGAAGACTGATCCACATCATCCCAATACAATGGCGATCTACATCGTCGCCCATACAAAGCCTCAAATGGTGCCATCTGTATACTAGACTGATAACTGTTGTTATATGAAAATTCTACTAATGGCAATGACTCTTGCCAAGAGGTATCAAACTCTAATACACAGGCACGCAACATATCCTCAAGCGTCTGTATCGTACGCTCTGTTTGTCCATCTGTCTGAGGATGATATGCTGTACTCAACCGCACTTCGGTTCCCAACGCTGTCTGTAACCCTTCCCAGAAATGAGAAGTAAATCTCGGATCCCTATCCGATACAATGGAAACTGGAATACCATGTAATCTCACTACATGTTGAATGTACAACTGTGCCATTTTTAAATATGTAAACGTCATACGATATGGCACAAAATGAGATACTTTGGTGAGTCGGTCAACAATCACCCAAATAGCATCGCAACCAGAAGACGTCCGTGGTAAATGAGTCACAAAATCCATCGTGATATGTTCCCATTTCCACTGAGGAATTTCCAAACTATGTAATTCACCTCCTGGTCTCTGTCTTTCCGCTTTCACTTGTTGACAGATCAAACATCGTTTCACAAAGCTCAATACATCCTGTTTCATACGTTTCCACCAAAATTGTGTACGTAAATCATGATACATTTTCTTCCCTCCAGGATGTATACTGTATCTACTACAATGAGCACGTTGTAGTAGTTCTTGGCGTAGTCCTAATGAAGCAGGTACTACCCAACAGTTTCTGTATTTCAAAGTTCCATCACTTGTAAGTACAAAGTGAGATGTTTGTCCCTGACTTATCCTTTCCTTCCACTGTTGTACTTCATCATCAGTCAGTTGTGCCGTTCTGATTTTCTCAAAAACGTCGGGTTCAACCAACAATGTTGATACCCGTACTGACACTATTTCCACATCAAAACTATAACCCAAAGTACAACAAGAAGTCATCAATGCGGATAAATGAATCATCTCATCAGCCGTATGATGTACCTTTCGACTCAAGGCATCTGCTGTAAGATTAGCTTTTCCTGGATGATATTCAATCTCACAATCATAATCTTTCAACAGATCCATCATCTCCTTTGTCTCATATTCAACTCCGCTTGAGTGAATAGAAATTTTAAACTCTTATGATCTGTGCATATGGTAAACGACGTACCATATAAATAATGTCGCCATATCTTCAATGCAAAGACAATGGCAGCCAATTCTAGATCATGTACTGGATATCGCATTTCATGTGGCTTCAACTGTCGTGATGCATAAGCCACTACATGTTTGTCCTGCATCAACACACAACCCAAACCAAGTAAAGATGCATCAGTATATAATGCAAACCTGTCATGCTCCGATGGAATGATCAAGACTGGCGCTGTAGTCAATCGATATTTCAATTCCTGAAAACTACGCTCACAAGCCTCTGACCATTGAAATGATACTCCCTTCTGTGTCAAATGTGTCAATGGTTTGGCAATTGCTGAAAATCCTTCAACAAACCGTCTATAATATCCAGCCAAACCTAAGAAACTACGAATCTCTGGCACAGAAG
Source organism: Haberlea rhodopensis (assembly GCA_907163345.1). NCBI lineage: Eukaryota > Viridiplantae > Streptophyta > Magnoliopsida > Lamiales > Gesneriaceae > Haberlea > Haberlea rhodopensis. The sequence goes on along the minus strand of CAJQUN010000254.1, from coordinate 771,778 downwards.
TAGGTGCTGACCAATTCAACACTGCTTCAACTTTCTTTGGATCAACTGATATACCTTCTTCTGAAATGACATGCCCCAAAAAGCCGACACTAGTCAACCAAAACTCACACTTACTGAGTTTGGCATACAAATGATGTGTCCTCAACAATTGCAATACCATATGAAAATGTTGAACATGTTCTGCATCACTCCGTGAATAGATCAGTATATCATCGATAAAAACAATGACAAATCGTTCAAGGTATTCCTGGAAAACCCGATTCATTAAACTCATAAAGACAGCAGGAGCATTGGTTACTCCAAATGGCATTACCAGAAACTCATAATGTCCATAACGAGTTCTGAATGCTGTCCTCTGTATATCTCCTTCCCTCACACGTATTTGATGATATCCTGACCTCAAATCAATCTTAGAATAAATCATTGATCCCTGCAACTGATCAAACAAATCATCAATACGAGGAAGAGGATATTTATTCTTTATTGTTACCTTGTTCAATTGTCGATAGTCAATACACAATCGCGTTGTCCCATCCTTCTTCTTAACAAATAAGACCGGAGCACCCCAAGGCGATACACTAGGACGTATGTACCCCTTGTCCGATAAATCTTGCAATTGAGTTTTCAACTCTTTCAATTCAGTTGGTGCCATCCGATAAGGAGCCCGTGAAATTGCAGAAGTACCCGGTATTAAATCAATACCAAATTCCACTTCTCGACTCGGTGGGAATCCAGGTATCTCATCTGGAAACACATCCGCATATTCTGCAACCACTGGTATCTATTCCACTTTCCTTTCTCTTTTCGATTCACTTATATCCAGGGCATAAATCCAATAACCCGCATGTCCACGTTCTAACAAACGCGACATTCGGATTGCCGATATCAAAGGAATCCTTGCCCTCGATCCTTGGCCATAGAAATACCATTGATTTCCAGTATCAGACTGAAATCTCACAATCTTCTGACTACAATCCATAACAGATTGATATTTACTCAACACATCAATTCCAAGGATGTAATCAAAATCTGTCATGGCTAACACAATCAAATCAGCCTGTAGCCCAAACTCAGTCTCAAACTGATAGCACAATCAGACACACTCTGACAAGTCATCACAGTAGTTCCCATGGGTGTCAAAACATAAAGAGGCATCAACAGTGGAGACGAGCATATATGATACCGATCAATAAATGCTTGTGCAATAAAAGAATGTGATGCACCAGTATCAATCAACAGTAAAGCAGGATAAGTAAACAAAGTACACTTACCCGCTATCACATCATCAGGAGCTGCCTCTGCTTCCTCCCTGTTCAGTGCATACACCTGAGCCTGAGGTGTTCCTGTCCTCTGTCCTCCACTAGACTGTGGCACACCCTGTGGTCTCTGTTGTACTGTAGTCTCTGAAATGGGTCTCTCCTCTGTTGTCCACCCACTTGAGTACAATCACGGATCACATGTCCTGGCCTCCCACAACGGGAACAAACTACTGGATTGAATTGAGGACAATCTCGTTTCAAATGTGGTCCACCACATTTAAAGCATTGCACACCACTGCCACTACTACTACCTTGGAACTGTCCCTTAGATTTTCGATCACCCCCTTTTTGTGATCCAAAACGTTTCCCACTAAACCTAGATGAAGATGCACCACCTCGTGGTGATTTAAATGGTTCTCCTCTCGGTCTCATACTATCAGATGTAGGTGGTTGGGCTTGTCCAACATCTTTATATACTCCTACTGCAATCTCAGCCATCTCGGCTCTAGTCAACGCTTCTTCATATGATGTAGGGTTATTGGACATGAACCTATCAAATAATTAAGGCTTCAACCCTTTCACAAACTGTCTGATCTTAGCTTTGGTGTTTACAGCGATATGTGGCACATACCGGAGCAAAGAAGAATAATGCACAGCATAGTCAGATACTGTCATTGATCCCTGTCTCAAATTTGTAAATTCATCCTCTTTCCTCTGCTTTGCAGCAACAGAGAAATAATGCTCCAGAAACTTTGTTCTAAACACATCCCAGTTAACTGTCTGTCCTTGAGCCCTCAACTCAAGCACTGTGGATTTCCACCACATCATAGCTTTCTTAGCTAACTGGAATTCAGCTAAGCGTAACCAAGCAGTCTTGGCACACGGTGCTGACACAAAGATCTGTTCCACACGTTCCAGCCACTCCTCTGCCAGTTCCCCTGATTCAGTCCCCTCAAACCTGGGTGGCTGATAACTCAGAAACTGCGTCAAAGTCAATTCTCCAGGCAATAGTACCTGTTCCACTGGCCCTTGCTCAATCGGTGGTGGTGGCACAGGTGCCATCCTCACACTCGCATTGCCACTCAGGGCATCCCCAACATCCTCATGATACCCTCTGTCTGTCATAGCTGTAGATCAAGGGTTAACAATAACATTCATAATTATATAACATTGTAGAATAACATCATATTCCACATACTCACGTGCTAGTACCATTCTCAAAGTATTTAGGTAACTCCCTAATACACTTCCTCTACCCATGTTCACCCTTGTGGGGTCTTCCCACCTTAACAGTGTTTTAGAGACATAAGAAGGACTAATCATGCATTAATAAAATCTTAGGGTTCTAGTTGTTACATGAGCTAACAGAATTACAGGTCAAATAAAACTTCAAAGCTTATTAGTTACATTCCCATAATGAATGTTAACATGTTAGATTTATACTACTCCTACAGTAGATACTAAACAGAAGCTGAATCCTACACGTTCCTGTGTTCCTCGTAGCTCACTGCCTCAACCCGACCCTTATTCCAAAAGTGTACCTACAGGAACAACCCATCATGAGCATGTACATCGTTACTTAACATCATAAGGCAATGGCATATAAATAAATGCATGAAAATAATTGGTAACGTATACTTCCTGGTTAATCGCATTAACCCTCTTTGGTTGTCCCTGCATGCATAAAAATCATTAATTCTTGACATGAATGATTAAAATCATCATCTTATAAATATCATCGTCTTATATCATCATCATATAAGCGTCATCATCTTGTAAATATCATCATCTTATAACATCATTATCATATAAGCATCATCATCTTGTAAATATCATCATCTTATAACCTCATCATCATATAAGCGTCATCATTTTATAAGTATCATCATCTTATAACATCATCATCATATAAGCGTCATCATTTTATAGCATCATCATCTTGTAGCATCATCATCTTGTAGCATCATCATCTTATAGCATCATCATCTTATAACATCATAACAAAATATAACAGTAAATGTACGACATCTTAGTTAAGTGAACAGGCTGGTTATTCGTTACCTTCTTCTTGTTGTTCCTGATTCATAATCATGCATATGGACATCTTACCCTGTGGCATCTTACCACATTATAAACATCGCATGGCCTCTTACCATGTGGGGCATCTTACCCCGTGGCATCTTACCACAAATAAACATCGCATGGCCTCTTACCATGTGAGGCATCTTACCCCGTGGCATCTTACCACAAATAAACATCGCATGGCCTCTTACCATGTGGGGCATCTTACCCCGTGGCATCTTACCACAAATAAACATCGCATGGCCTCTTACCATGTGGGGCATCTTACCCCGTGGCATCTTACCACAAATAAACATCGTATCACATCATTATATAAACATCGTATAAACATCATCATATAAACATCGTATAAACATCATCATATAAACATCGTATAAAACATCATCGTATAAACATCGTATAAACATCATCATATAAACATCGTATAAAACATCATCGTATAAACATCGTATAAACCATCATCGTATAAACATCGTATAAACATCATCATTTCATCGTATATATTCATGCGATAAATGCATAGTCATAGTGTAGGGAAGTGTTTTACCGTCCGATACCCGTACGCCTCTTACGTACCTTTTCAAAAGGAGGAGGAGTAAGTAGACTTTATCTCCTTGATGGTGCCGGTACCTGGGATTGTTCTACAAGACCACACAATACCATATTAGATGCCTCAATACCATCTCACATCATAAACTTAACAAAATAAAACATCATTTTATTTTTCAACTTTCTGCCTCTCTCGATCGATCGGCCCCCAGGTCTCGATCGATCGAGAAACTGTGCACAAATAGTGCCCAACCATTCTGCCTCGCTCGATCGATCGAAACATTTTACCGATCGATCGAGGAGCTTCTCCGATCGATCGAGAATTCTTTCGATCGATCGGCACCTGAAATTCAAAACATGCTTTAAACATTCTGTCTCGCTCGATCGATCGGGACCAAAATCTCGATCGATCGAGAGCTCTGAAAAATCGGGACTTCCCCAGATTTTTGAGCACCTCATTTCATACCATCATTTCTACTTCATAAGGCATAAAACATGCTTGAACAAAAATGTTACCAGCTTCATAAAACTACCATGCATGTATTCAAATTAAAGGTTTAGCAAAACTTATGCTAACATGCATCATAACATCATCATAATCTTCATCCTCAACCAACCTTAAACAGAAACAGAGCATGCTTATCTTTTCCCAGATTTTCGAGCATATAGTTTCATAACAAGAAATCTATCACATAATCATGTAAAAAGCTCGAACAACCATGCTAGTAGTTACATAATACTACCATGTAAGCATCCCTACCAAGGTTCCACCCAAACTTATACCTATCATGCAATAAAACCTCCCACCAAAACCAAACCCCAAACAAAACTCTGAAAAACAGAGTATTAAACTTTACCCCTCTTCTTGGGTAGGCTTTTGCACACAAAATCACAAGCTTATTCCTCCTCCTACAAGCAGCTTACTCCACCGATTTTGAGAGGGAAAGAGAGGGAGAAGGAGGTGGAGGGGAGTTGATTGCAAGCCAAATGAGTGGAGCATGGGTTGAGAAGGGATGGGTTGCCAAGTGGGTTGCCAAGTGGGGGGATGGGTGGTGACCGAGTGGTGGGGGTGGGGTGGTGTGGTTGGGGTGCCATGTGGTGTTTAATTGTGTCCCGGTATTTAGTACGATGTATTAAAATATCCTCACTCGATATTTTCTAACTTCATTTAATTAATACATCCTTTAAAACACTCAACATGCCCCCTAAATCATATCATAATTATACTCCCCAATTTAAATACACCACAACCCTTAAACATAACATAAATCATCATCATAGCACATAATCATATAACATTTCGGGGGTATTACAACCCCGTTCTCGAACCACTGCCCTGATACCACTAATGTGGGGTCCTCTTTACTTAATCCATTATGTATCAAGTTAACATACATATGTGAGTCTGAATTAAGTAATAACATGCACTAATTAAGAGTTTCTTAATAGTTAAGTTGTTACAAGGTTTACAAAACCCTATCCAACTATACATCAAATGTACAAGTAACAACCTATTCTAAGATAACCCCTATGCAGTGGTTCCCCTTGCAGCGGAAATCATGACTCACGCTCCCCACATCTATGAGTCCCTACAGAAACATTCACACAACGTGAGTATAGAGAACAAATATTTCAGTGCGATATCAAACCATAATATCAATATCAATGATAAAGCACAAATCAATCATCAAATGTGAATGTTCCGTATCATGCATCAACAAATGCACCATGTCATGACATGTCTCAACAAATATCCTATTATCAAGAGCTAAAATGATATGCCTATTCAGCTCAATATGTCAGTGGAACCACCTCACATCTTCATATTAGCAGCACATATCATAGTACCGTCCTCAAATGATAATAGCCAAAGCATATACCCAAAAACCGGCGTATATCTCTATATAGCATAACCGAGCATATACCAAAACCAGGCGTATATCTCTCTGTCACATACCCGAGCATATACCCAAACCAGGCGTATATCTCTATGTAACATAACCAAGCATATACCCAATACCAGGCTTATATCTCAAATACATAACCGAGCATATACCCAAACCAGGCGTATATCTCACATACATATGATATCCATGAATGTACAGGCATATGATACTACCAATCATATGATACTAACATAACACAATTCATATGCTATCAATCTTATAACATTATCAGACAATATCTATACTCCGTATGTCGACACGTACCTGTACTGCGACACAAACGAGATAAATTAGGCGTCACTGGCTAAGTGCCTCGTTGTCCCGTCCCCTGAGATGATGCTACAACAATGCCAACAATATATCATGTTATCATATGCATTAAAATCAAATTCTACAAAAATATAACATTTTTCAACTTTTCTACATCACCGATCGATCGCTACCAACACCGATCGATCGCCAAAACCTTCTGCCCCCTCGCGATCGAACGCTACAACTTGGCGATCGATCGCCACAATGCTCTGTTCATAGCGACCGATCGCGACAATTTCACCGATCAATCGCCACACATTTTCACCGCCTTAATATTTGGCTTCTTCGGCGATCGATCGCCATACACGTACCGATCGATCGCCGATGCCCAGAAAGTTTAGAGCATGGCGATTTTCAAGCTTATCTCCATGGTTCTTCTCCTATAACTCAAATTGAACCATATCAACATGTTTCTTGCAATCCCTAGGAACATATTAACATGTTTCTAACATCATAGATTCCAAATAAGAGTATCGAAACATGATACAATTCTTCACATGAACATTGGATATTTTACTTCACATATGCAACACCAATGACATAATTCAAGTGTAAAGCTATGAATTCCTTACCAAGATGTGAAGAAATCACTTCACCCAACTTCCTAGCTCAAATCACAAGTGAAAAACCAAGCTTCAAGTAATAAAATCTCTAAGGGTTTGGAGAGGAGCTTTGTAGAGATTTTGAGGTGAAAGTGGTGTAGTATGTGAGTTCCCCTTAAGTCACTTGATATAGATCCTTAGCTCGCTAATTCACTTTCTATCATGTCATTTAGAGGTAATTACATGTTAAGTAACATGTACATGAAATGAAATTCAAATGCAAATACAACTCCAAATCACATGACATTCACATGCATAATCAAATGCCTCATAGTTCATGACTTGATATGTTATTGAATCATTGTACACCATGTTTCATTCCTTGCCCTTGCCATATATCATTTCATACATGTATTATTTCATTCTTGGTTCCACCCGAACCCTCAATATCATACCGTCAATTGATATAATTACACCATAATCATATCACACGTGTATACAACAAATCGAGGCATTACAGTAGTAAAGTAAATAACACAAGCATTTGTTTCTTGAAGTTCGAAGCACAACACTTCTACGTCTCCCCTTCTTCCATCTCATGGAAGGATACACTAGAAGACTTTGATTTATACAAATCTTTGTACAAACCCGATCAAGTTTGGCATTCCCCATCCACCTAGAACTCCTAGCAACTCAACTATGTATGTTCTTTAACATCTGACATACAAAGACCTCTCATTCAGTTGTGATGAATCACCTACTGTTACAATGGTATTCACTCTTCTATTTTAGCTCACAAATACAATGAATAGAGTGAATACAAAGGCACAAATGATTCCATAATGAATCTGATACATCAAGGTAAGAGGTGCCAAAGGTTTGGGGAGTGCTCTTCATTCAGCAGCTTTTGTCTTTGAAGTTCCCCAATTGAATCCCAAGTGGGTTTGCTTTGGAAGGCTTGGATTGATCTTCAATCAGCTGTTATTGAGTTTTTAACTCATGTATATATAGCCCCAAGTAATGATATATATGTTAGATACAAGTATATAACCGTTGGGACAATTCTGGTAAGCTTTCAAACATTGTAACGGTCATATTCTGCGTCTAAGCTATTTCTGGAAGGCTGCTGCTTTGTTCCAATAAAGCAGGTCTACTGGTCGAGTTGTTGACCTCTACTGGTAAGAAGTCTTGGCATCTACTGGTTCGAAGTCCGCTAGCCTCTTGTAATGCCCGGAACAAATTAATTATTTATTTGATGATAATTGCGATAATTATAAGATAATTACGGAATTCAACTATCGGAAATTTTATTGGGAGCGGAGTTATGATAAATGATTCCGGGATTGAATTTATAAGGTTAATTAAATTCAAGGAGATTCTAAATTATTGGGAATGTCATTTTAGTCTGGGATGAGAATAAATAATTCCGGGGTAATTTTGTGACGCAAGAAAAAAATGCATGATTTAATTTGAGGAATAATTTGTCTTTTATTTTAATAAAGAAAGGAAGAAAGTGGATGAATAAAAGTTAGAGTGTTGGGTTTAATTTTTAAAAGGAAAGACTAAATCCTACACACACTACACCCTCTACACACACTAAACAATCGGTTCTTCTCTCCTTTCCCAAACCCCAAACCCGTCGCCCCTTCACCCTTCAGCTAGGGTTCGATGTTTGCCCTTTGGAGATCGATTTTCTTGCCAAAAATTGTTGGGTATGGAGTTTCTTATCATCCTACACCATTTACCTTTCTTGTATTTGAATTTTTGGTAGAGTTTTTGTAGTTTTTGTAGTTCGAAAATCTGAGGTGTTAATGTTCGAAATTTGTGGTTGTGTTGGGGCCGAATCCTTGCTTGTTTTGGGGCTGCTTATGTTCGAAATTATGGACTGTTTTGGGGCTGCTTGTGTTCGAAATTATGGGCTGTTTTGGGGCTTGAGAATCATGCTTTTAAGGTGTTTGATAATATGCTTAAATGTAGTTCAATTGTTGGTCAAAAGTCTTGCTAGTTGTGTGGTGAAAAACTACGTGTATGCCTTGTAGCATTGTAGTGTTTGGTGGGCACTGGACTATGGTTGAAGATGTTTATATCTTCAAATAAGTATTATCTTGTGATTAGAGTAAATAGATACATGTTAATGAGTGCATCAATGATGTTAAAGACTTGGTCAAGAACCTTGCTAATTGTATAGCAAAATATGCCCATGTGTGATTTTAAACTTTGTAGAATTCTAGATTTGGATTTAACCTTGACATGGAGGAACTGAGCAGCTGAATGTTGCTGCGTGTGCGTGTGTACACCTCGGTGAGGGTGGGTGAGTGTTGTTTGTGCGATAAATGGTGCACTAGTGAGTGCATAAGTGTGATATACACATGTATGCATGTTTCCTAATATGTGTTATAACATGGAATAGAGTTTATGGTGATGTTTATGCTTGAATGGATAGCATAGCATGTATTATTGACTTATGTCACTTTATAATCTTAGTAGTGAGTTCTAAATCAAGAATTTTGGAATCCAATGCATGTTTAATTTGTTTAAGTTGAATTCATACAAATAAATGACTTTATGTTGGGATTAAGGGAATTTGTTTTAAATGGTAGAATCTCTTATCTACATGGATCCTTTATTTCATGTCTTGGTTTGAATCACTTCGCTGTTTGTTTGGATGTTTGGAACATGTTAATTGCCTAAATTGAGTTTTGTTGTTGGGTGGTTGGATTATGTGATATTATGGGCATAACTTATGAATTATTATGATATTTTATGCATCAAATATTGGTTATGAGATAACCCTTATACCTTTAATTTCATGTAGAGCCTTCTTGAGCTCTCAGACAACAAAGAGGATGACTTGACGGTAAACACAGATTATAAGGTACGTGGTGACATACGGGCAGATATAATATGAATTATTTCATATTCCAGTATTCATATATGTGAATAATTGTGATGACTGAATATAAGGGAACGAATATGTGAAATGAGTTTGATATATGTGGTATGGGGACACGTAAATGTACGTTGTCCGGATTGGGAGTTGGGTATGATGTGAATTGAGTTTGATATATGTGGTATGGTGGACACGTAAATGTACGTGGTCCAGATATGGAGTTGGGTATGGATGCCTTTGGCATGACCAGTATGAGAAGGTGCTGAGTGAGACAGATTGATGGACAAAACTGCATTGACATGGAATTATTTATGATTGAGCATAAATAATAGATTCTTGTTGTATTGAATTCATTGTGTGGTTGAGTATCATATTTTCAGTGACGATACTAAACTTGATGTTATGAAAGTGTGTAAGCTTGAAACAGGAACATTTGTGGAAGCTATACAGATTCAGAACTTCACAGGGAGTATATTTTATAGATTTTCGATACTCTTAAATCGTGATATCATTATCTTTATGCATTGTTATGATATGGGTAGTGTGATATTGGTATGCTTGTAAGGAGCCCCAGCCCTTAACCCTTGATTAGTGTATTAACCACTATGTGTGGCACATGCTTCTATACAAATCAATCGGGAAACTCAGATGATGCTTACAAAATTCCTTTAATATTCAACGTTATAAGATCATCTCTCCTAACAAATAGACTCATAGAGTTCGCCCATTACCATCCCCTTTTTTTTTGCCACTTTTTACATTGTGGACTTTTATAAAAATTTGGACAGAGTCTCCCCATAAATAGAGCTATCTCGAAATAAAAGCACAACACATAACATAATTCCCGGTCAGGGAAAACATAATACTCATCAGAATACAACAATACTAAGTAAATTCCCAGCCAGGGAAGATACCACACATATGACGACAAAAGTGGGTTTCAACACCCACATAATACACCAATGACTCTCATATCATTTAGCAATTCTACCTCTAATTGCATGCAACATAGAATGAAAGAGAGAAAGGCTCATGCCTTTATATACAATCCATATACAAGTATAATCGTGCTCACATGCGAGCATCATGAATATGTACATAATCCTCAGGTGTATATAAGTACTCTATACGATACCGTGCTCCATCAAGCCCTGGTACCATGATCCTGGGAGTACATCCAATCAACAGCTCGAGCTCAGCTCCACAGCCATCGATGTACCTGTTCACCTGCCCCAACAGAGACAGCCCCCAACGGGGTGAGCATACCAATACACAAAATCCCATAATCACAATAATGAAATTCATAATTTACAACAAAAGTAAATACTAATGAATTTAAACGATACTCCCTGGATGGCAACGTCCTCATCCGGGATTCCGTGTACTGTCCCTGTTCTCACAATCATCAAACTCATCAAATCTCAAAAATCAGTAAATCAACACATTGATTAACTCATCGCATGCCTAATTCTCGAATATCAACAGATAGTGATTCCAAACTCATTAAACATGCAAAAATAGATATCTCAATATCTAATACTGATTTCCCAACCTCGCTATCAATCACAGATAGCTCAAATGCCTAGCATTTATTTTACCAATTCTCCATTATACTTAGACATCTCAAATGTCTTATAATGAATACATGATTCTACGATCATTCTCAGGCATCTCAATGCCCTACATTGGTCATATAAATCCAGTACCCCATATATCATGTAAGAGTTATCCTACTCTAGTGTCACGCACGCTTGTGACGACGATATCAAGATTTGGTCGTTCCTTAGTTATATCAACATATATATATAACCATACGCACAATTATTCAATGCAATCAAAATACATTATGCATTTCACAAATGCTCTCATATAAAGAAATGCTCGTACGTCGTACGTACCTTAAATCTCCGAAGTTCGAGCCAGACTTGTTCGAGTTCCATGCCCCGAGGAACGATGTGCTAACACGATAAATAATTCACAATTATTTACGAACATGCAACCCATGCTCAAGCACACCCATAACCCTCAAAATATTGTCAACACACGACAATAAATCATTTAAAAGACCCGGGGCAGGGCACATGCAGGGAGGGAAAACGAATGCGACATATCGAAAAATTGCTCAAGAACACCCTCAAAAATTCGAACCCTAGCATCACAAATTCGAACCCAACCAAGCACCAAAATACATCTAGAACATGAATTAAACGACCAACAACAAGAATCATCAGCCCCTGCCCAAAACCCCCAAATTCGAACCCCAAACCCTACGAAATTCGAGAATTAATTCGAACCATTACAACACAAAAAGGCAGGGAATTACATGAAAGCATGGAAAAGGGGTAAGGAAGGTTACCCAATCGAAAATCGGAAGGAAAATCGACCGAAATCAAAGAACCCTAGAAATTGGGGATCGGCGCTTTCCTGTAAAATTCGAACTCAAATCGCGACTAAACCTCGAATTGCTGGTGTGGGAAGCTGCGCCTGGACGAGACGAAGCCGGCGGCGGGTCGGACGCGCCGAACGGCGGACGGACGGCGGCGGGCGAAGCGCTTTTGTGCGCGGGGGTAGGGGCAGACGGGAAATCGACGGGGAGAGAGAGAGAGAGGCGGGTTGGAGGAGAAAATGATTTTCAAAATTAAAATCTCGGGTTCAACTGGTATTTATAGCAAAAATACCCCGAAATACTAATAGCCCCACAAATACATCATGATTCATTAAAAATCATCTGTTTTCAAAAACTCTCTCTCTAACTCCAAAACCCCCTACCGGTGCCCACACAAAGCACCCCAGATCCCGAGACACACTAAAAACCCAACTCTTAGGTTTTACACCGAAATGAGAATACAATCTCAACCTTGGGATCCAACGATCCCAACTACCCAAATAAACGAGCCCAGAAGGCCCAACACCGCGATTAAACTCCAAATCGCCACGTAAAACAACTTTAGGGGTTATTAACACTACGTGATTAACATCTATAATCCCTGGTCATCACAATATCCCCCCTTAAAAGAATTTCGTCCTCGAAATTAGCACCGGTGTATCACGTACACCCAGGCTACACAACAACATGAAGCCATAACCTCGATTCCTGATCATATCAGAATCGTCTTAATAAACGCGAGGATACCTACCTCGCACCAAACCCTGGAACAGAGCGACTTACCAAACCAACATATCACCCAAGAGGCAAAACGTACCTCGATGCGGTTCATCCCAAAAGTCAGTCCCTCATGACTGCAAAACAACCAATACTTACGACCATAGATCGGACAGTCATCCTTAGTTCTAATACAACTAGTAAGAACGCATCCTGAATGACACCTCAACCGTGAGAACGTTGACCTCGTGTCAAACTCTGGAGTGGAATAGACTTCCAAATCCATCATAACGTCAAAGAGCGTCAGCACAACTCAACGCTAACAATCCAAAAGCAGTTAGTCAACTGAAACTGCAAGGATTCGAATCGCTCCCGATTCCATCGTAGATATCATTCAATGACATCTCTATCATGACTCACGATGTCTAACATACATCGTTACGAGGGAAACATTCGTATACCACGGTGTACACATACCAAACCTGGTTTCCACTTTCAAACCTCCTCCATCGAATGAGCAGTTGCATCATTGCAACTCAATTTGGGCAACTCACGACCACAGATTCACACAAAAGACATCTCACAAGATGTCCACCTCCAGATGTTCCAAGAATCACATCCTAATCATAAATAAACGATCGAGACTCCACAGAGTTTCAAATTCTGAAAGGACAAGCAATAAACCCATTGCATCCTCAACACTTGTGTCGACAGCGACACCCAATCAATCCGAATTCCTGCCATCCCTTGATAATCCTAGGATTTAACAATCCAAACTTGGGAAGGCTATCGCATAACTTGGAGGAAAACACCAACAAGGAAATACCTTAACCCACACAAGATAATCCCTCCTCAAGGGAAGTCAACTAACTTCACAATTATCCCTCATAATCATCGTGCCATGGAGATTCCCAATCTCAAGGTGTTCCATATCTCTCATCAGAGATTTAACTGTTAGTTCCGGATCTTATCGATGAGATTTTAAAGATGACAAAACATATCAGACCGGATCGAGAGAAATCAGACTGACCAGAACGATCGCCCAAAAACAGATCAAGCTGATAAGATGACAAAGCATATCAGACCGGATCGAGGGTAATCAGACTGACCAGATCAATAGCTCAAAACAGAACAAGCTGATAAGGCATATTATATATCAGACCGGATCGATGGATTTCAGACTGACCAGATCGATGCTTCAGATCGATCTCAATCTTTATCAGATCAGAGCAGTCAAGGATACATAAAAAATGGCTCCTCAGTCCGAATCATTAACGGCTATTTATTGTAGCATTTAATGTCGTAATTAATGCTACAAAGGACCAAAGACTGAAGATTGCCATAATAGGTAAGAAGACAAAGAGTAGCTTACCTGACAGTCCCCGAAAGTATGAACCAGAACGGCAAGTATCCTAAAGAAGAAGACTGAAGCCTACTCAGAGTTTAAGCAGAGTCAAAGTTGCACATTAAGGGAAATAATGTCGTTGGTACCTTCAACTATAAAAGGATGCAACAAAAGGAACTTACTGACTCTCGCTGATCAATTAAAAGACGCACAAGAAAGCAAAAACAGCACAAGCTTACAAGCTCAGAACCTCTCGAGCTGAAATCATTCTTAAGCACGTTTACCTTGTAACATTTGATCATTTAGGATCACTGTGCGCATTTTGTATTCTGTATTGAAAATCAGAAAGTGAGAAACATATTGTAACTGTCAGACAGAGTGTGTCTGAGCAGATTGAGTGACTAGGAGTTTCAGATTGGTAGTGAGGTAAATCCAGTCTGAATTGGGTTTGTACAACAGGATTGTATAAATCAAAGTCTTCTAGTATAAACCTTCCTTAATTGGAAGAAGGGGAGACGTAGAAGGATTACACCACCTTCGAACTTCCAGAAACATATCCTGTGTATCTTATTTCTGCACTTGTTCTTTCATACTAGCCATCGAGCCGTTCTTACATACAAGAACAGACCATTCCGCACTTATACTTTCAGTGGTCTGTTCTGTACAAGAATTGATTAAGAAACAGATTTCTTTCACTAATCCTAAAGAAATCACAAAGGATTAATTTTTAGAAGGAGTGTTCATTCACCCCCCCCCCTCTAAACACTCCGGACCGATCCTAACAAGTGGTATCAGAGCAGGTCACCTTAATCAGCACAAAATCACTCGAGCTGATGGCATCATTCAACAAAATCCCTATGTTCTCAAAAGAAGACTATGATGACTGGAGAATCAGAATGCAAGCTCATCTGGCAGCTCAGGATGACGATATGTGGTTCGTCATCACTGATGGACCAATGAAGATTCTAAAAATAAATACAGCAGTCGCCACTACTGGTGGAGAACCACAAATGGTAGAAAAAGATAGATCCGTCTGGACGAATGAGGAAAGAAAGAAAGCAAATCTCGATAATGTGGCCAAAGACATCTTGTTCAAGACATTGGACAAGAACATGTTCAGCAAAATCAAAATGTGCTCTACTGCCAAAGAAATTTGGGAGAAGATAGCACAGCTATGTGAAGGCAACGACCAGACCAAAGAAAACAAGTTAACTGTTGCTCTTCAAAGATTTGAGAGCATAAAGATGAAAAGTGGAGAAACTCTAAATGAGTTTGATGAAAGAGTCACTGGCATCATAAATGAACTGAATGGTCTGGGGAAGGAATATTCTAACAGAGAGATCGCTCTGAAAGTTATGAGAGCTCTGCCAAAGGAATGGGATGTTAAGACCATTGCCATGAGGGAATCAAAAGATCTTAACAAGGTTGAACTTCATGATCTGTTTGCAGATCTTAAGGCCTATGAGTTTGAACTGATAAGCAGAGGTGAAGCAGAGCCATTCATCTCTCAACCAAACAAGGCCCTGGCAGCCATTCCAGACCAGACCGTCTCAACATCAGACCGATCCGTTGAACAGATAAGTAATGATGCTATGCCATTATTTATCAAGAAATTCGGTAAATTTATGTCTAAGAATAAGAGGAACTTCAAACCCTCTCATCATTATAAATCAAGAAAAGATGATGCTGTTAACGATCAGGCTTGCTACAATTGTGGTAAGACCGGACATTTTATTGCAGATTGCACCAGACCGAAGAAAGAAGAACGGAAAGAGAAGCATCGTGATGATAGGAAGAAGAAGCACTACAAAGACCGCAAGAATCATGGAAAATCCCAAAAAGTCCTAGTAGCTGAAGAAGGTAACAGCAAATGGGCTCAGACAGACTCAGACTCGGAAAGCTCTGAATATTCTTCCAGCGAAAGCGAAGAAGATATTCAATGTCTTATGGCAGACGAAGAGATGAGTCAGACAGACGAGGTATATGATCTTGACTCAAATGAATTTACACGAGAAGAGCTCATGTCCGCACTTCAAGACATGGCTAATGATTATAGGATCTTAGCTGAATCATTTGAGAAGAATAAAGCTAAAGTCAGTGATCAAATGGATGAGCACAACAAACCAAGCTGCTCTGAGCAGGGTGAGTGCAACAATCTCCAGATCGAGCTGAATAAGCTGAAAATCTCTTATGATCAGCTCCATGAAGAAAACAAGAGAATTAGCACACAAAATGCTAAGTTTTCTCATATATTCAAAACATGGACAAAATCCAGAACATCTTTGGAAGAATTACAAGAGGTTCAAAGAAACGTCGGTGATTTCACCGGCATAGGCTTTGACACCAAAGAATGCACCAAAGATGAATCTGAGCTGTTGCTGGTAAAGAACCAAGTCAAACAAATGACATTTGTTAAATCCAGCACAGTATATGAGACTGAAGCACCTAAGATTCAAACAGGAGTCTCTTACGTGAATCAAAATCTGAGAAAAGGAATTGGTTATGTTGACCAAGCCAAAGAAAAGGCACCAGCAAGATTTGCGTCTATTAGACCAAATCCAAAGGTGCAAGATCGAAGGCAAGGAAGACAATACAATTACTATAATTCAAAACCGATTCAACGAAGATATAGACTACCATATGAGAATCAAAGGTTTTCACAGTGCACACATTATCACACACAACATCGAAACAGACCAGCACACAGCACACCTTACACACACAAGCCATTGAAGCTGATACAGGTGTGGTTCCCAAAGGGCTAATCCGTTCTGGACCCAAATAGGATTGGGTACCAACAATAATTATATTTGATGACAGGTACCTGAAGAAGCTCGCATCAGACTGGTATTTGGACAGTGGGTGTTCCCGTCACATGACTGGAAACATCGAGCTGCTGTCTGAAGTCACAGAATGTACTGGACCCAAGATCATCTTCGGAGATAACTCAAAGGGTAAGACTGTGGGCAAGGGTAAGATTGTCCATGGTAACATTATTATCAATGATGTGCTGTTAGTTGAAAATCTGTGCTATAATCTGATCAGTAGTCAACTCTGTGATAATGGTTATGCTGTAGAATTTCACAAACATACTTGCACTGTTAAATCATCAGACTGTATAACCATGCTCGTAGGAATCAGGAATGGAAATACATATAAGATTAACTGGAATCATGCTCAACCTGATAATCCTACTTGTTTCATCGCTAACAATGATAATAAACATTGGTTGTGGCATAAACGTTTGAATCATATAAACTTGAAGACCATTTCCAGCCTGTGTAAATATGATTTAGTTATCGGTCTGCCCAAGATCGATTTTGCTAAGGATAAGATCTGCGAAGCTTGCCAAATGGGCAAACAGATCAGATCATCCTTCAAGAACAAGAATGCCAAATCCTCCTCCCGCTGTTTAGAATTATTGCATATGGACTTGTTTGGTCCTATACCAATAACAAGTTTAGGGGGGATGCGGTATACTCTTGTTGTTATTGATGATTACTCACGCTTTACATGGACTATATTTTTGAGCAGTAAAGATCAGACCGGTCCGAAGTTGATCAAGCTGCTTAAACGCACTCAGAACGAGAAATCATCCAGCATAGACAGGATTCGTAGTGACAAAGGCACTGAGTTTTCAAATCAGAATCTTGAATCCTTTCTAGAAGATCATGGAATCAAGCATGAGTTTTCAGCCGCTCGAACTCCTCAACAGAACGGAGTTGCAGAACGAAGAAACAGAACGCTCAAGGAAGCAGCAAGAACAATGCTTGCTGATTCTGGCATTTCGCAAAAGTTCTGGGCAGAGCTGTAAACACTGCTTGCTACACTCAAAATCGGTCTATGATTAACAAGAAGCTGAACCTTACCCCATATGAAATATGGACTGGTAACAGACCATCTATTTCTCACTTTCATATTTTTGGCTGCAAATGCTTCGTTCATAACAATGGTAAGAATCATCTTACAGCATTTGAAGCTAAGTCAGATAATGGAATATTTTTAGGATATTCATCATCTAGCAAAGCCTATCGAATTTTAATAATCGAACCTTAACTGTAGAAGAATCTGTTCATGTAGTTTTTGATGAATCTTTATGTGTCGAGGGCAACAAAGAATCAATTCAAAATCAGATGGAAAATATCCATCTCGAAGCTAACAGTGATGATGAGATTGTAGCTAACAGGTCAAGAGACAATCCACCAGAACCAGAAGTACCAGACAGACCGGTTCAAGCCATTGAAGCTTCTCCAGATCTAGCTGATCCGGATGTTCTTCACTCAAATGTTAAAGCAGATGCTGATCATGCTGCTACTATTCATCCGACCAGGACCAGACAATCCAGAGTCAAGCTATCGATGGACTAAGAAGCATCCACCCAATCTAGTGATTGGTAGTCCCTCTGCACCGATCAGAACCAGAGGACAGATGATGGATGAATTCACACATGCTGCTTTCATCTCTACTCTGGAACCTAAGAAGATCGATGAAGCTCTAACTGATTTCAACTGGATTAAGGCCATGCAAGAAGAGCTAAATCAATTCGAACAAAATCAAGTTTGGAGTCTAACCCCCAGACCAAGCGATCTGCCTGTCATTGGAACCAGATGGGTTTTCAGAAATAAGCTGGACGCAGATGGAACTGTGGTTAGAAACAAAGACAGACTGGTGGCACAAGGATTCAGACAAGAAGAAGGAATCGACTTCGATGAATCATTTGCACCAGTCGCCAGACTTGAAGCCATCCGAATCTTTCTTGCATATGCTGCCTTTAAAGACTTCAAAGTATTTCAGATGGACGTTAAGAGCGCTTTTCTTAATGGAAATCTTCAGGAAGAAATCTACATTGAGCAACCACCTGGATTTCAAGACCATTTGCATCCCAATCATGTGTATCTACTGAATAAAGCAGTGTATGGTCTGAAACAAGCTCCAAGAGCCTGGTATGACACTCTATCTCAATTTCTGCTGAACCATGATTTTCAGATCGGCTCAGTAGATAAAACTCTCTTTAAATTTATTAAGGGGGAACATACCCTATTAGTTCAGATTTACGTTGATGACATAATCTTTGGGTCAACTAACCCCAAATTGTGCGAGAAATTTTCTAAGTTAATGCAGGGACAGTTTGAGATGAGCATGATGGGAGAACTTTCATTCTTTCTGGGTCTCCAAGTAAAACAGCTCAACAATGGTATTTTCATCAATCAGACCAAGTATACCAAAGAGCTCCTCAAGAGATTTGGAATGGAAACATGCTCAACTGCATCAACTCCTATGAGTCCAACAATCAAGTTAGACAAAGATGAAGGGGGGACAGCAGTTGAAGTAACCATGTATAGAGGACTAATCGGATCGCTATTGTATCTTACAGCGAGCCGGCCTGATATTATGTTCTCAGTCTGTATGTGCGCCAGATTTCAGTCAGAACCAAAGCAATCACATTTCATTGCTGCCAAGCGTATTCTGAAATACTTAAAAGGATCTCAGAACGTTGGTCTTTGGTACTCCAAAGACTCAAACTTCAGCTTGATCGGATATTCAGACGCAGACTACGCTGGGTGTAAGATTGATCGTAAAAGCACCAGTGGAACATGTCAATTTCTAGGTGAAAGATTGATCTCTTGGTTCAGTAAAAAGCAGACATCGATTGCCACATCCACAGCTGAAGCAGAGTATCTAGCCGCTGGAAGCTGTTGCGCTCAAATGCTCTGGATTCAACACCAGCTCAAAGACTATGGCATCCAAGCTGTTGACTCTCCGATATTTTACGACAACACAAGTGCAATCGCTATAACGTATAATCCAGTTTTGCACTCTCGAACAAAGCACATTGATATACGCCATCATTTTATTCGAGATCATGTTGGCAAAAAGGAAATTCGGATCGAGCACATCTCAACAGAGCAGCAAGCAGCAGACATCTTCACCAAACCACTCCCAGAGGCTAAGTTTAATTATTTCCGTCAAATTCTTGGTTTAATTGACTTATCTTAATAGTTTAGATGTTTTTCTTCCTTTCGCACTTAAAGATTTTTGTTACCACAGATCGATAATACAATGTTCAGACAGACACAGACCGGTCCAAACTTTCAGACCGATCTATGTCAATCTGATGTTATCCCATGATCTGTTTGGTCAATACTTTACTTTTACAAAAACAGCCCGGACTGGTCGCATTTTAACCGCCTTTACTATCTGTTATCCTGATCGTTCATTTTAATTCTTTTTTATCAGTCATCGAGATAAAGACACGTGTCTTCTCTCTCCTATTTAGCGGGCTGAACATTTCATCTTCTTTCACTTTTTACAATTTACCGCTATCTGTTTGCTTATTCTTTCACTCTCCTAAATCTTCGCATTCGTTTAATTTCATTCCAATGGCTACCATCACTCATAACTCCCTCTCCGTTGAGTTTAATGATATTTACAGGGCAGAAGATGCAGAGATGGTGTCCATCTTCAGAGCTTCGGAATCATCTGGTTTAAGGAACTTTCTGGAGTGCGGCACCGTTGTTTATGAATCAGAAATCCGCGAACTATTCGCCAATGCCGTCTCCAAGAAGACATCCATATCTACTACTGTCAAGGGCAAATCAGTTGAGATCTCGCCGATTACGCTGGCCAAAACCTTTGGCCTCCCCAATTCCGGACTGACGGAATTTGGACAGATTCCTCAAGCGTCACTCTCAGATCTTCAAGGGAAGATATCTATTCTTGGCCATCGCTTGCAACCCTCGTTTAAGAAGAAGGAAATGCTCTTCCATTTCCAGGTGCTGTGCGAAATAGTGGGTAAGCCTATTTTGGGCAAGGCAGGAAGTTTTGACGTTGTAACCGCAGAGAAGTTCAGGGCTATGGCGGCTATCGTATCCGGACAGAAGATGAACTGGTCCGTGATTCTGTTTGGAATTCTGATGGAAAAGGTGATTGCATCGAAACAAGCTGTATGCTTTGCTGTTCCTCTCAGCAAGCTACTGGAGTCTTTGGACATCGAGCTGGGAAAGCAGTCCGCTCTCAGCCCTTTTAAGATTCTCAACTCCAAAGGACTTGCATTGCTGAAGTCCAAGAGTTCTCCACCTACTCCTGCCCTGGCTGCAGTCAAGATTGAGAAGGGCGAAGAACAAGCTGTTGCACGCAAACCTCGCGTCAAGCGCAAACTGACCATCCAGACTGATTCGGAAGAAACTCAGTCTGCTCCCTCGCCACCAACCAAGCCACTTCCCAAAAAGCCAAGAACCCAGATTACCAAGCCCAGCAAAACATTACCCCTCAAAGCCTTACCCATATTGCCTCCAACTAAAGCCACCCCTGCACCCCAACCTTCCATCCAACCTTCACAAGCTTCAACTCTTGCACCCAAAGTCACTGTCCGAGTCCCCTCTACCATTCCTGTAGTGAAAGGGATTGTTATCACTGAGTTGGGCGACTATACCCAATCAGGGATCAATTCCCCTTCCTCCACCGGCAAGGGAAAAGCCATCCTCTCCGAACCCCTCTCCTCTAAACCCAAATCTGCAGCGCAGACTGCCATCGACATCGCTATGGAGGATGTTGATGAGAAGGTGAAGGCACTCATTGTGGTCTTTGATGAATATGTCCAGTACCGGACTATCAACCACATTGAGTTATTCTTTGGTAAGTTGAGCAGACTGAAGAAGATGGAAGAGGAAGTTCTGAAAGGAATAGAGACTGATGATGTTCGGCTTGCCGTGCAGCGCAAAGAGCTATTTACGGCTAATCAAAGATTCAGTCTGGCCACTCTGATCCTAGCTGCTAAGAAACAGAACTTTGATCCGATTGCTCCAACTTCCAGAGATGATGGGGCTGTTATTGCTCAACTCGAGATGGATGTTCATGCTCTTCACTTAGCTGTCCGTTTCCAACGACAGAAGCTCAGCATATCCACTCCAGCCACCAGCCCGGATCACCCTTCTGCAAGCAAGACTATGGCAGAACCTTTCGTTGAGGTTATTCCTTCTGATGCAGCAGACAAGACATCCGAGCCAGCAGCGGATCAGACTGCAGAGCAAATACCAGATCAGACTGCAGAGCAAATACCAGATCAGACTGCAGAGCCAATACCAGACCAGACTGCGGAGCAGCCATTGCCTAATGCTCCGTCTGCGACAGATGATGAACCCTTGAATGTCTTGTTGGACTCTCCAACAACATCTATTCCTTTGGGGTCATCAGTCTCCCTCGTTCAAATCAGTCCAACAGTAGAACTGGCAACAGTTGGCGCTCCAGAATTCGTCGATCCGGATCTGGTGGTGTCCACCGTTGTTGCAGCTCTCCAGATTGAGGAGCCCTCCAGACCAAGCACTCCTCCAATCCACTTAGATGAAGATATGGCCTTTATTCAAACATTTTCTTCGGATCTGGTCACCTTGATCCGGTCCGAAAGTCACCAAGTTGCTGTATCTTCACTTGTCCCGGTTGCTGAAGACAATGAACAGGCTTTGTCCTCATCAGATCGCTCTCCCAGCCAACAATCTGATGCACCTCCATTTCTGGCAAGGACTCTTCAGCACCTCTCTGACAATTGCCTGTCACTCTCTCAACGCATTCTCGAAGTTCATCAAGGTCAGAGGCTTACAGCTTTGGACTTTGATTCATTCAAAGAGAAGATGACTGCCAGTATCGGAAGCCTTCAGCGAGGCATAAACGATCTGTTTTCTCAACAAGCCTCTTATAAGAACAGTCTGAGAAAAGAGCAGATCGAACTAGCCACTGAAGTCAGAGCATCTGTTGCCAATTCCATCCGCGCTCAAGACGTTCGTCTTGACGCTATCAGCGCGCAGCTAGCACAAGTTGTTGACTTTCTTCAAGAGATTGCTGCTGACAAAAAGGGGGAAAATAAGAAAGACTTCAGGCCACCTCCGTCTCAGTCTTCTAGAAATAAAATTTTCAGACTATCTGTATTTAGGATTTTTGGTGATCAATAAAAATCCTCTTTCGATTAAGTCCGTGTTCATTTATTTTGAACTACAATATAAGGCTTAATAATAAAAGGTTTAATCGATCCAACTTAATGATGTTCATTTATTTTGAACAAGAAAGAGTAATCGATCCGAAAGTTTTTTCGCTTTAGAGTTCTCATCAGACTGGTTAAAAAGACTTAGAAGCTAGGTTTTGTCATCATCAAAAAGGGGGAATTTGTTAGTTCCGGATCTTATCAATGAGATTTTAAAGATGACAAAACATATCAGACCGGATCGAGAGAAATCAGACTGACCAGAACGATCGCCCAAAAACAGATCAAGCTGATAAGATGACAAAGCATATCAGACCGGATCGAGGGTAATCAGACTGACCAGATCAATAGCTCAAAACAGAACAAGCTGATAAGGCATATTATATATCAGACCGGATCGATGGATTTCAGACTGACCAGATCGATGCTTCAGATCGATCTCAATCTTTATCAGATCAGAGCAGTCAAGGATACATAAAAAATGGCTCCTCAGTCCGAATCATTAACGGCTATTTATTGTAGCATTTAATGTCGTAATTAATGCTACAAAGGACCAAAGACTGAAGATTGCCATAATAGGTAAGAAGACAAAGAGTAGCTTACCTGACAGTCGCCGAAAGTATGAACCAGAACGGCAAGTATCCTAAAGAAGAAGACTGAAGCCTACTCAGAGTTTAAGCAGAGTCAAAGTTGCACATTAAGGGAAATAATTTCGTTGGTACCTTCAACTATAAAAGGATGCAACAAAAGGAACTTACTGACTCTCGCTGATCCATTAAAAGATGCACAAGAAAGCAAAAACAACACAAGCTTACAAGCTCATAAGCTCTCGAGCTGAAATCATTCTTAAGCACGTTTACCTTGTAACATTTGATCATTTAGGATCACTGTGCGCATTTTGTATTCTGTATTGAAAATCAGAAAGTGAGAAACATATTGTAACTGTCAGACATAGTGTGTCTGAGCAGATTGAGTGACTAGGAGTTTCAGATTGGTAGTGAGGTAAATCCAGTCTGAATCGGGTTTGTACAACAGGATTGTATAAATCAAAGTCTTCTAGTATAAACCTTCCTTAATTGGAAGAAGGGGAGACGTAGAAGGATTACACCACCTTCGAACTTCCAGAAACATATCCTGTGTATCTTATTTCTGCACTTGTTCTTTCATACTAGCCATCGAGCCGTTCTTACATACAAGAACAGACCGTTCCGCACTTATATTTTCAGTGGTCTGTTCTGTACAAGAATTGATTAAGAAACAGATTTCTTTCACTAATCCGAAAGAAATCACAAAGGATTAATTTTTAGAAGGAGTGTTCATTCACCCCCCCCCCCTCTAAACACTCCGGACCGATCCTAACATTAACCATCCAAAAATAGCATAACTCTATGCTTGACAAGAAGGAAATCAATAACTGGCATCCGTATACTCACCGGTATACCTGCCTAAGCACTGATATCACATGCATACTCAATGCACTCGGCTCGGGTATCTACAACCTACCCCCAAGCCCCAAACACAACCGTCAATTCTGAGTCATTCCCTACCCAGTGGAGAATGATAATCGACGATCAACAACACGGCGTGATTCCCAAAATCAACACCACATGCACCAACTTACCGAATCTTTCAAAGATTCCCAAATAGGTATAATACTACCTCCTTCCCCACAAGGGAAGTGCCATCGAACTCGAGATCCACTAGTCTCGAACCACCGTTCGGAAAAACTGGATACAATAACACCCATTGCATCCCAAATACACGGATTCCCTCAGATCGAGTCAACAACGACTTGATGACTCTCTTGTTGGTACTTCAACATCATGAGCTGTCCCAGACAAGTCTCACCAAGATTAAACATAAACGTATACACGTTTCAGTGAGGCATACACAACCTCAACCTCAAAGACGTGGTGACTACTAGAGTCCACCACAATTCACATCGTATCACCTTACGATTTGCCAAACTTGGTTCCAACGAGCAGTATAACGGCACTAGTAAGCCCCTCATGGTGCTGCACACACGCGGCAGACAAACTAGTCTCTGCCTCTTTAGGTTTACCTCAAACCTACCAACAAGACGGACGTTTCCACATGGCCTACCATACCATGGGAAGAAAATCAATAGAGTAGTGGGTCTTTACCCAACATTCCTCTAATGCCGATACTCCCTGGACACACCAATGTCCCTATGTACTTAACATAACCCGATCCTACTCCCTTAGGACCCATTCTACACCCTCAAGGGTGGTGTGACCATGTCTACCACATGTCACATCTACAGAAAGCGAGTAATTTCCTCCACGATTACTCCTGTCATCAATTTACATGGCCAAAAACCATTCCAACGAGCACACCCTAAGGGTACCACCACTCGTAATATGATCACCTCAATCATATGCTGCAGTACAATCACATGTACAGCGCGTCCATCCATTTCTCGAGCAGCCCGCTCGGTATAAGGGTAACGTCGATCGGTGACGTAAACATCACCTTGTGCTCGGCACTGGCACCCAAGGCATACAACTGAATACGTATGCTCAACGCATTGATCATAGTGACGATGATGCATGTCTAATAAGACATCTCCTAGACCACCGTCATCGTCATCCCGTGACGATACATGCCCACTCATGGCATCTAAGGCATCGTCAACTAGTGACGATACATGTCAACAATGACACCTAAACAACCTAGTCAACTCGTGACGGTCCATGTACATCAACGTATGCCATCCATCATCATCCTAGTAAAATAGTCATAATAAAACATGTATATCAACGCATGCCATATCAACGCATGCCGGCTATAATAATGCTTAAAAGAACAGCAATATCCCATACCTCATCGCTAACAAGATAGCGGCATACCTGTCTCCGTCGCTCAGTAATAGTGCGTAATCAGCACCCATCGCTCGAAGGCGGCAAAATCCTATGCTGAGTACATAGCGGCACAATCCATCGCTATAGAATCGACGGTATGATACCTCGTCATATAATAAGTGGCATGAAACCTCACTATACCCCTTAGCATGAATCATCGTCCACATAATAGCGGAAAGAGGCATCGCTATCAACATACCTGGCGGCACGAATCATCGCCAATCCTCATAAAAGAATGAGTCATCGTAAATCCACATAATAGCGGAATGAGGCATCGCTATCAACATATACGGTGGCACGAATCATCGCCAGTCCTCATAAAGAAATGAATCATCATAAATCGACACAGCGGAATTACATCATCGCTATCATCCGTGTCCTCATAAAGAAATGAATCATCATAAATCGACACAGCGGAATACATCATCGCTATCATCCGTGTCCTCATAAAGAAATGAATCATCATAAATCGACACAGCGGAATAAATCATCTCTATCATCCGTGTCCTCATAAAGAAATGAATCATCATAAATCGACACAGCGGAATAAATCATCGCTATCATTCGTGTCCGGCGGTATAAGCCATAATATGAGTGCAAACATAAATGCATAAATCATAAATACAACCACAACTCATAAATAACCAACACATGAAATTATGGTTCCTTCTTAAATCCTTATTTAAATCCCGAGTCCTTATCATTAGTACATTGCAATGCTTCTTACTTTTCCACGTAAGCGGAATTCTTCCTCGCTTCTTATGGACATTAGCGTAAGCATTAAAATCCTTACTAAGATAACCTTGACTCGTGAAATATAAATCCTGAGTCCTTATCATTAGTACATTTCAATGCTTCTTACTTTTCCACGTAAGCGGAATTCTTCCTCGCTTCTTATGGACATTAGCGTAAGCATTAAAATCCTTACTAAGATAACCTTGACTCGTGAAATACACCTCTTATATTTCACAACATACATATGCAAAAACAATGTATATCAACATGTATCACATCCTAATGCACTATCTTATGCATACCTTGATTTACCTTGTGTTAAATAACTAAACACATAATACATGTTACCGTTGGGATGCCCGTACATATGTATAATCATCATTCCTTTTCGTACTCCTTATTTCCTGTAACCTGCAACCATTACGGTTAGCAACAATAGCCATATACGCTATGCGTCAAACATGCAATACATATATGCAACCACTTGCATGTCAATATGTATACCAAGACATGTTACATCGGAAATTTCATTTTACCTGATTTTCTTAAAAACCAGATTCCTTGGCACATAACATACGGAGTGCCAGACATTACCATTAATGCCATCCTATCGTGTTCCACACGATTCCTGCAACCACAATGATTAGCAATACCACTTTTCATATCATAAAAGCACATAAACAATTAGTTATGTCATTCAACATTAATGCCATCATGCAAAAATATGTGCTATCAAAAACTTCCTAGGCCCTTTAACAGGCCCAATGAGCAACCTGGCTCTGATACCACTAATGTAAGGACCCCCAGCCCTTAACCCTTGATTAGTGTATTAACCACTATGTGTGGCACATGCTTCTATACAAATCAATCGGGAAACTCAGATGATGCTTAAAAAATTCCTTTAATATTCAACGTTATAAGATCATCTCTCCTAACAAATAGACTCATAGAGTTCGCCCATTACCATCCCCTTTTTTTTTGCCACTTTTTACATTGTGGACTTTTATAAAAATTTGGGCAGAGTCTCCCCATAAATAGAGCTATCCCGAAATAAAAGCACAACACATAACATAATTCCCGGCCAGGGAAAACATAATACTCATCAGAATACAGCAATACTAAGTAAATTCCCAGCCAGGGAAGACACCACACATATGACGACAAAAGTGGGTTTCAACACCCACATAATACACCAATGACTCTCATATCATTTAGCAATTCTACCTCTAATTGCATGCAACATAGAATGAAAGAGAGAAAGGCTCATGCCTTTATATACAATCCATATACAAGTATAATCGTGCTCACATGCGAGCATCATGAATATGTATATAATCCTCAGGTGTATATAAGTACTCTATACGATACCGTGCTCCATCAAGCCCTGGTACCACAATCCTGGGAGTACATCCAATCAACAGCTCGAGCTCAGCTCCACAGCCATCGATGTACCTGTTCACCTGCCCCAACAGAGACAGCCCCCAACGGGGTGAGCATACCAATACACAAAATCCCATAATCACAATAATGAAATTCATAATTTACAACAAAAGTAAATACTAATGAATTTAAACGATACTCCCTGGATGGCAACGTCCTCATCCGGGATTCCGTGTACTGTCCCTGTTCTCACAATCATCAAACTCATCAAATCTCAAAAATCAGTAAATCAACACATTGATTAACTCATCGCATGCCTAATTCTCGAATATCAACAGATAGTGATTCCAAACTCATTAAACATGCAAAAATAGATATCTCAATATCTAATACTGATTTCCCAACCTCGCTATCAATCACAGATAGCTCAAATGCCTAGCATTTATTTTACCAATTCTCCATTATACTTAGACATCTCAAATGTCTTATAATGAATACATGATTCTACGATCATTCTCAGGCATCTCAATGCCCTACATTGGTCATATAAATCCAGTACCCCATATATCATGTAAGAGTTATCCTACTCTAGTGTCACGCACACTTGTGACGGCGATATCAAGATTTGGTCGTTCCTTAGTTATATCAACATATATATATAACCATACGCACAATTATTCAATGCAATCAAAATACATTATGCATTTCACAAATGCTCTCATATAAAGAAATGCTCGTACGTCGCACGTACCTTAAATCTCCGAAGTTCGAGCCAGACTTGTTCGAGTTCCATGCCCCGAGGAACGATGTGCTAACACGATAAATAATTCACAATTATTTACGAACATGCAACCCATGCTCAAGCACACCCATAACCCTCAAAATATTGTCAACACACGACAATAAATCATTTAAAAGACCCGGGGCAGGGCACATGCAGGGAGGGAAAACGAATGCGACATATCGAAAAATTGCTCAAGAACACCCTCAAAAATTCGAACCCTAGCATCACAAATTCGAACCCAACCAAGCACCAAAATACATCTAGAACATGAATTAAACGACCAACAACAAGAATCATCAGCCCCTGCCCAAAACCCCCAAATTCGAACCCCAAACCCTACGAAATTCGAGAATTAATTCGAACCATTAGAACACAAAAAGGCATGGAATTACATGAAAAGCATGGAAAAGGGGTAAGGAAGGTTACCCAATCGAAAATCGGAAGGAAAATCGACCGAAATCGAAGAACCCTAGAAATTGGGGATCGGCGCTTTCCTGTAAAATTCGAACTCAAATCGTGACTAAACCTCGAATTGCTGGTGTGGGAAGCTGCGCCTGGACGAGACAAAGCCGGCGGCGGGTCGGACGCGCCGAACGGCGGCGGGTGAAGCGCTTTTGTGCGCGGGGGTAGGGGCAGACGGGAAATCGACGGGGAGAGAGAGAGAGGCGGGTTGGAGGAGAAAATGATTTTCAAAATTAAAATCTCGGGTTCAACTGGTATTTATAGCAAAAATACCCCGAAATACTAATAGCCCCACAAATACATCATGATTCATTAAAAATCATCTGTTTTCAAAAACTCTCCCTCTAACTCCAAAACCCCCTACCGGTGCCCACACAAAGCACCCCAGATCCCGAGACACACTAAAAACCCAACTCTTAGGTTTTACACCGAAATGAGAATACAATCTCAACCTTGGGATCCAACGATCCCAACTACCCAAATAAACGAGCCCAGAAGGCCTAACACCGCGATTAAACTCCAAATCGCCACGTAAAACAACTTTAGGGGTTATTAACACTACGGGATTAACATCTATAATCCCTGGTCA
The DNA here is from genome assembly GCA_907163345.1 of Haberlea rhodopensis. NCBI lineage: Eukaryota > Viridiplantae > Streptophyta > Magnoliopsida > Lamiales > Gesneriaceae > Haberlea > Haberlea rhodopensis. The sequence continues at coordinate 741,944 of CAJQUN010000254.1, read as the reverse complement.
TCACAATGCTCACCCTGTGTGGGGCTGTTTCTGTTGAAACAGGTACGACATGTACTACGGCGTTTTGGGATGGTAAGCTCGAACTCGTTGAACGATTCTGCTTCCTGGAGTGTAGTTTGAGTATGGGTTGAAGGCATACATTATTTATGCATTTAATTGGTTTTCATTTATTTATTGCTCGTATGTGAGCATCTGGATGCATGTATATGGACTGTATAAGGGTGTTGAAGCCCACTTTTGATGTCTTCTTAGTATGGTGTTTTCCCTAGATGGGAACTTACTTAGGGTTTTGGCTTCTTTTAAGTATTGTGTTTTTCCCTGGCTGGGAGTTATTTTGTGATGTGTTTCATTTTTGGATAGCTCAATTTATGGGGAGACTCTACCCAAATTTTTATAAAAGCCCACAAATTAATATTGAAGCATGTAGTGAGAGTTTTAAAGACTGATATTATGAGGAATATGTGAAGCATGTAATGATTCTTTAATGAGAAAAGAAATTTTTACATACTCAAATGACGTCATAATTGCATTATAGACATGTTGGATCTTTGGGGTCTTACATTAGTGGTATCAGAGAAGTGGTTAGCTCTTTGGGCAGTTTGAGGACTTAAAAATAGGTTGAGAGGATTGTATACCACACACTTTTATGCATGATTGTGGTTTTCTGTCATTGTGACATGACGTCTGCATAGTTATGTGCATTTTATGATATGAAGCAATGAAAATTGGTGTTATTGCTAACCATCGTGAATGCAGGATCGTATGAGTTACGAAGAACGTAATATTGATAAATGCTTAGCAACGCCGATAATCATACACACTGAACGTGGCACTGTTGAAAAGCCATGAGTATGGTAACTCGTTTTATTTATATCACAGAATTGATTGTGTGAAAATAAAATGGAAATGTACTGTGAGATGCGTGATGAATGATATGCCACGCTGACGGTAATTAATGTTGATGATAAGTGGATGTTGTTACTAGTAGAGGGATAAAAGCGTTTTATTGAGTTGAGTTTTGTGTACATGTTATGTATATGTATGTGCAGTGCTGAGAAATCTGGTTTTGCAGGAGAAATCAGAAAATGAGATATGATATCTGAGGACAGGAAATGGTAGGCAGTACTGTGCTGTTGGAATATGACAACAGATGATGTGACAATCGGGTATGTGTATGTCATTTATATGACGGCATAGGTACGTAATGATGTACAAGCATGGATGAATATATTTTCCACTGTAATTATTGAAAAGCGAAGTGTCGCTTAGGTTTAGGGTTTTATGATTGACCGACGTGTTATTATTATATGTGGGTCGTCGTGGGTACGAGCGTCGTATTAATATATTTAAGGGTCACCGCTGAGGCGAGTGATGTGTATATATGATTTGTGGGTCGCCATTGGTGCGTGCGATGTGTTAATATGATATATGGGTCGCCACTGATGAGTGAGCGATGTGATATTGGGTCACCACTGACGAGTGAGTGATGTGTTCGCCGTTGACGAGCGAGCGATGTGATATGGGTCGCCACTGATGAGTGAGCGATGTGATGTTGGGTCACCACTGACGAGTGAGTGATGTGGTCGCCACTGACGAGCGAGCGATGTGATATTGGGTCGCCACCGAGGAGTGAGCGATGTGATTCGGGTCACCACTGACAAGTGAGTGATGTGGTCGCCGCTGGCAAGCGAGCGACGTGTATATTTCAGGGTCAGTGCTAGAGAGAGCATGTGACGTGTATATTGATATTGAGTCGGTACTAGGGAGAGCATGCGATGTGATTATTGTCGGGATCGACACTATTGAGAGTGCGCAATGTAATTTATGTGCCTCCCCTATAGAGGAGGGTGATGAATATATGTTGATTTAAATTGACCTTGTTGATTTGACGTATTGTGATAATCAAATGTACAGGTGAAAGCGGTCATGGAGAGAGTGGATGAAGAGAAATTATTGTTTTCTTTCATTTTTATTGTAGTGGATGCAATAGCGGGGTGTGATTGATACCGATATATTGATGACATTTATTGGCAAGATGATGGTATGATTATATTGTGATATTTGAGATTTATAATATTTACCGCTATCATATCGAACCGATGGAAATATTGTGAATGCCGCTAATATGTCGAGGCAATGAATATTTTTGGACGGTCATGTTATTGATGATGAGTATATCAATTGTGTATTGATATGAAATTATATTTTGTGGAATATTTATGTTGAGAACAGGGGCAGTTTAAAGAATCGAATGTGGATCCACTGTGTACAGTAAGTGTTATTACATCTTATTCTTTTAAGAATGTAATTTTATTCATTGTGATTATGGATATTATATGGATGCCAGTAGTGGCGATGATATTGCGTGTAGTGGCGATGAGATTATGCATGCCAGTGTTGGCGATGAGTATTGATATATTGCTATTGTGTTAGCAATGAATATGAGGGTGCCGTCATTGGGCGATGAATATTGATGTACTGCTATTATGTTATCATGAGTATTAGTGTGCTGTTATTGTGCTAGCGATGTATATTGATGATGTGTTCATTTCAGATAGCTGTGGACATTGTGTTATTGTTGTTCCTTGAGTACATGAGATGTAGGCCCAAGAGGATATTGAAATGTTCCAGAGGAAGAAGGAGTTGAGGTAAACTATTACGTTTGGTTTGGCATGTGAATATATGTTGATAGATGTTGATAGATGCTGATTGCATTATCTCAGTGAGTATTAATTTTGAGAATCGATTGTACAGATGGAATAACAGAAAATGATAATCGCTTGAGATGGTATTTATTACTGTGAAAAGCATGCTAGATTGATATATTGTAGGAGTAGTAGGTGAACGTGATCGTGTTGAAATGAGATTAATTATCTGTTAATCATGTTATGATGAGTTAAATGTAACCATGTTGGAAAGAGATTAATGAACAGGTCATGAAATGACATGGAACGTCACGGGATGACGTGAGATCGCTACGAATGTCCTGTGTGGACGTGTGATCATCGTGAACGTTGCGGGTCGACGTAGTAAGTACGAAATTATGATGTTATTCTTAGTTATATAATGACAACACTGATAAATAATCATGTAGTGATTAATGATGAGTTAGACATGTTGTGATAGACAATATAATGATGTCATAATGAGAATACATGGGATATATGAACATTCACTTTAGATGACTTATCATATTGATATTGTGTTAGAAACGGGTAGTCATATAAATGATGATATATGTGATGAGACTGATGTATGAGAAATCATGAATACATACTACACTATGATATGTTATTCATTTATGGAATAGTACTTTGTTGAATAAAGGATCGAAAGGAACTACGTCATTGAGACATGGAAGTGATTCTTATGTTGAATTTCAATCACACATATATGTGATAGTTTGTTGTAGCAATGATGCGTACAGGACTGCGTGAAACTTTTGACGCAGGGATATTAATGTATGATGACGGAAACATTATGAATATCAATGATGCGTAAATGACTAGGTACGTGGTTATGTTATGAGTATTTGAGAAATACTAATGAGTTTATTTTGTACTTGTAAGGACCCCAGTTCCTTAAGTGCGGATTAAATGCATAATTAGAGCTAACATAAATTATCAGAGTAAAATGATCGTGTTGAGACTATGAGCTTTAAGAATTACATGCCAAAAATAAGGACTATCAAATGGATTAGTTACATTCCCAATCAAATGAATGTATTTACTATAGCTTTACACTACTCCTAGAGTAGACACTATACAAAAGTAATCCTGTCCTTCATCTACCAAAAGTGTTCTTCACAAGCTCACCGCCTCAACCCGCTTTAGCCCCTTTTTATCATGCCAAAAGTACCTACAAGGACAACCCCCAAACATGAGCAATGATAACATTCATATTCAACACAATATGAATATAAAGCGTAAATGCATAAAGCACAATAAAACACTTCCTGTTTTCCCCATGCATTTTAAACGCTTCCAGTTTGGTTGTCCCTGTACCATAACTCATGAGTATAATCAAATAGATTATTTAATGGTCCACACATGTCATGACATAATTTCATCATCACCAATTACCAATCAACAATCCCTAGTCTGTTCATCACAATGTATTTTAATGCCCCTCGCTTTTCACATATCGGTGGCATAGAATAACCTCGTTTCAATGGACATGCGGCTCTCCCACCCCTCGCTTCACATTGAGCGGCAAATATTCTTTCCTCGCCTCATATGATAACCACGCTTAAATGTGACATGCGACGCTCCCACCCCTCGCTTCACATTTAGCGGCAACAAATCAAATAGCGGCAAGCATTAAAATCATCAAGGGATGACCACGACTCATGGGATGTGCACCAATAACCATCATATGCATATACAATCATCATGCATAATTCAACATGTATTTGCATCCACAATGCATAATTCCACATATACTCGCATCCACAATGCATAAACAATGAGTATATTAGATACATGTACCGTTGGGTGCCCGTACGTCTTCTACGTACCTTTCCAAAAGTGGGGTGTGGTAGGACTTCACTTCCTTGGCTGTGTTGCCACCTGGGATGGTTCTACACAATCACATGAATCTATATTAGAAGCCAATAAATGAACCATTACCACAAACATCATCATATAGAACAAAATCCCAAAATCCACATTTTATGACTTGCGATCGATCGGTCCCCAGCCTCGATCGATCGTTAATGTTCAACAAAAAAAAGCATTTTGCTTCTGCCTCTGCCAATCGATCGAGAACATTTTCCCGATCGATCGGTGAGCTCGATACAAGCCTTGGCCAGGCTCTGTCCCGCTCGATCGATCGGACCCAGATTTCGATCGATCGAGAAGCCCTGTTCTTGTGATAAATTCCAAGTATGAGCTTCCAACAACACCTAAACTCATACACAACCAAGATCAACCACCCAACACAACATTAAACCACAAAACAACCTTAAAATAAATCCCCCAAACAAAAACAACATGTTGGACCAAGATCCACCCTTATAACCCCAAAAACAAGCTACAAGCCCAACCAAAACTCAACAAAACTTTACCATAATGAAAGCTTACCACTTGAGCTTTAAGTTATCAGCAAAAACTCACAAAAAGACTCCTTTTCAAAGCTTTCTCCTCACCTCTTGTTTCAGAAACGAAAATGGGAGTTCTTAGGTGAAAGGATGGGGTTTTGGGGACAAAAGCTGATAGAGAGGGGGTGATGGGATATAAAGTGGTATGCAAGTGGCCCTTACCATCTTTGGGAGTTAAATGTGTATCATAATATAAGCATGATGTATAAAATACCCCAACATGATATTTTAAAAGCATTTTACTACAATGCATCAAAATCACCATTAAAATCATGCTTTACCAAAATTACAAACAAACACATTTAAACCATTATAACACCCAAACACCCAACATGTAAAACATGCACCCTGAAATGTCCTACCATGAGACAAGCATTTCACCAAGATAATTAGCCCCAACACATAATCTAATTATCACCATAAAATCACATAAACATAATTAATGCCCAAAATGCAATTAATTATTTCGGGGATATCACAATACTCCCCTACTTATAAGATTTCGTCCTCGAAATCACGTACACTTACCCAAATCGAAACTAAACATAAATCACATACCAGAGAATAGTTCCGGGTAATGATGCACCATATGCCGCTCCGTCTCCCACGTAGCCTCCTCGTCTCCCACGTAGCCTCCTCGACACCCTTGCGATCCCACTGAACCTTGATCATAGGTATCACTTTGTTCCGAAGTCTACGGTCTGCTCGATCCAGAATTCTAACAGGCCGTTCTACATAAGACACATCTGATTCTAACTGAACCTCAGAAGGCTGCAACACATGAGATGGATCCGGCTCATACTTCCGCAGCATAGATACATGAAACACATCATGTATACCAGACAAAGAAGGTGGCAAAGCCAGTCGGTAAGCCAAAGTGCTAATGCGCTGTAAGATCTCGTATGGTCCAACATACCTCGGAGACAGTTTTCCGCGCATCCCAAATCTTACAACGCCTCTGAAAGGCGAGATCTTCAAAAAGACCTTTTCTCCCAACTGAAATTCCAACGGTCTCCGCCGTTTATTTGCATAGGCTGCCTGCCTGTCCTGGGTTGCTTTCATTTTCTGCCTTATCACCTTTATTTTCTCTTCCATTTCCCGAACCAATTCCGGTCCTACGACCGATTTACGATCCAAGTCAGCCCAACACAAGGGTGATCTACACCGTCTGCCATAAAGAGCTTCAAAGGGAGCCAACTGAATGCTCGCCTGGTAGCTATTATTATAAGAGAACTCTACCAAGGCCACTGAATCTTGCCAAGAAACATCGAACTCCAACACACAAGCCCTCAACATGTCCTCGAGCGTTTGGATAGTACGCTCGGTCTGGCCATCCGTCCAAGGATGATAAGCAGTGCTCAATCTAACTTCAGTTCCCAAGGCTGACTGAAGGCCCTCCCAAAAATGAGATGTGAATCGCTGATCTCGGTCAGACACTATAGAAACGGGGATCCCGTGCAATCTTACCACATCCCAAATATACAACTGAGCCATCCTCAAAAAGGTGAAGGTCATGCTATAGGGGATTAAATGAGCTACCTTAGTCAATCGATCCACAACCACCCAAATAGCATCAAAACCCGAAGCACTCCTCGGCAGGTGAGTCACGAAGTCCATGGAAATGTGTTCCCACTTTCACTTCGGTATCTCCAAGCTTTTAACTCGCCGCCAGGTCTCTGTCTCTCTGCCTTAACCTGCTGGCAGATCAAGCACCTCTTAACAAAAGCGACGACATCACTCTTCATTCTTTTCCACCAGAACTGATCACGCGGATCTTTATACATCTTCTTTCCGCCTAGGTGGATACTAAGTCTGCTACTATGAGCTCGTTCCAAGATTCCTCTACGCAACTCCGGCGTACTCGGAACTACCCATCGGTTACCCAATCTCAAGGATCCGTCCTCGGCCACTCTGAACTTCGATGGCTGACCAAGATGCAATAAAGATAACCATCTCTGAACCTCATTATCTGACTTCTGAGCTCTCCTGATATTCTCATAGATATCTGGCTCAGCTAATAAGGTCGATACATACACAGGTGATGCATCTATGTCGTAGTCATAGCCCAGATGGCAATAGGAAGTCATCATGGCTGACAAATGGATGACGTCCTCAGCGGTACTCCTCACTTTCCGGCTTAAAGCATCTGCCGTCAAGTTAGCTTTCCCCGGATGGTACTCAATCTTGCAATCATAGTCCTTGAGCAAGTCCATCCATCTTCTCTGCCTCATGTTCAACTCTGCCTGAGTGAATAAGAACTTCAGGCTCTTATGGTCTTTGTATATGGTAAAAGAGGTACCATACAGATAATGCCTCCAAATCTTCAGGGCGAAGATAATAGCCGCTAATTCCAAGTCATGGACTGGGTATCTAGTCTCATGCGGCTTCAACTGCCTCGATGCATAAGCTACCACATGCTTATCTTGCATCAGTACACACCCAAGGCCCTGGAGCGATGCATCCGTATACAAAACGAACCTGGAGTTCTCCGTAGGAATCACCAATACCGGCGCCGTCGTCAATCGTTGTTTCAACTCCTGGAAGCTCTCATCACAAGCTTCTGACCAGAAGAAGGGTACTCCCTTCTGAGTCAACTGTGTCAATGGCTTGGCGATTTTAGAAAATCCCTCGACGAAGCGTCGATAATAGCCGGCCAAACCAAGGAAACTCCGTATCTCAGGCACAGAAGTGGGTGCGGCCCACTCCATTACAGCCTCAATCTTCCTGGGATCCACTGATATCCCGCTGCTAGATATGACATGCCCTAGAAATACTACACTGCTCAACCAAAACTCACATTTGCTGAGCTTGGCATATAACTGGTGATCTCTAAGAATCTGGAGCACTGTCCTCAAGTGTTTCACGTGCTCTTCCTCGCTCCGGGAGTAGATAAGAATGTCGTCGATAAATACAATGACGAACTGATCAAGATATGGCTGAAACACTCTGTTCATCAGACTCATAAAGACCGCTGGGGCATTCGTCACACCGAACGGCATCACCAGGAACTCATAGTGCCCATAACGTGTCCGAAACGCCGTCTTCTGCACATCCTCCTCCCTGACTCGAATCTGGTGGTACCCGGATCTCAAATCAATCTTGCTATAAAGTCTGGTACATTGCAACTGATCAAACAAATCATCAATCCTTGGGAGAGGATACTTGTTCTTCACTGTAGCCTTATTCAGTTGCCGGTAATCGATGCACAGCCGCATCGAACCGTCTTTCTTTTTCATAAAGAGAATCGGTGCGCCCCATGGCGATATGCTCGGGCGTATATATCCCTTGTCAAGGAGATCCTGCAACTGTTCCTTCAACTCTCTCAACTCTGCCGGTGCCATCCTGTAAGGTGCACGAGAGATAGCGGATGTCCCCGGTAATAACTCGATCCCAAACTCGACTTCTCTAGCCGGTGGGAATCCTGGGATATCCTCTGGGAAAACATCAGCAAATTCTGCTACCACTGGTACATCCTCAACTCTCAATTCTTTATTCTTCCCAGATGTGTCCACGGCATAGATGAGATAGCCCGTGTGGCCACGTTCCAACAACTGAGACATCTTGATTGCCGCAATCAACGGGATCTTCGCACGAGAACCGTTGCCATAAAAAGTCCACTGTACTCCCATATCAGATCTGAACCTCACTGTTCTCTGTCGACAATCTACCACTGCTTGGTATCTGTTCAAAATGTCAATACCCATGATGCAGTCGAAGTCTGACATGCCTAACACAATCAAATCGGCCTTCAACTCGTTGCCCTCAAAATAAATGAGGCAATCTGCAAGAAACTGATCGGCAACAACATTTCTTCCAGTGGGTGTCGAGACCCTGAGAGGCGTGGGTAAAGAAGACGTGCGCATATGGTATCTCTCCACAAAGCCAACAGATACAAAAGAGTGGGAGGCACCTGTATCTATCAAAATAAAAGCAGGGTATGTAAATAAATGACACGTACCGGTGATCACCTCCTCTGGGGCTGCCTGAGCCTGCTCTCTAGTCAGTGCATACACCTGTCCCTGGGACGGTCCCACTGTCTGACCTCCCGGTGGTCGAGGCACAAACTGCTGCCTCTGGTGCACTGCCCTGTCCTCAAACCTCGGCCTGTTCCCTTGAAAATCTGACTGTCCTCCCCGGGTGGGGCAGTACCAAGAGATGTGGCCCATCTTGCCACAATTATAACAAGCAGGGCAATTACTCGAAGAGTGTGGCCCTCCAAAATTGTCGCACCTTAACTCCCCCGATCTATTTCCTTTGCATAGGCCCTCGGTTGGTCGACCAATTGTTCTTCTTGTTTTCTTGTTTCCGACCAAAAGATTTCTTTCCACTAAACCGTGAGGATGAAGAAGCACCTCGAGGTTTAAATGACTCACCTCGGGGCTTCAAGCTATCAGTAGCTTGCCTCTGTTGTGGTATGTGTGGGGATACAGCACTAGGATAGGCCCCAACTCCGATCTCCGCAAGTTCTGCTCTTGTAAGAGCATCGTCAAAGGAAGTGGGGTTATTAGTGATAACCCGTTCAAAAAGCTCCGGCCGTAGCCCCTTCAGAAAGTTCCTCATCTTCGCATGTCCATTGGTGGCAATGTGTGGAACATACCTCAATAACGAAGAGTAGTGCATGGCATAGTTTGACACTGACATACCCCCTTGCTTCAAGTTTGCAAACTCATCTTCCTTCATCTGTCTCGCCGCCGCAGAGAAGTACCGGTTCAGAAACCGGGTTCTGAAGAGTGTCCAATCGATCAATGCACCCTGTGCTCTCAGTTCCATTACCGTGCTCTTCCACCACATTGAAGGTTTCTTTGCTAGCTGGAACTCCGCCAGCCTCAGCCATGCCGTTCTAGCACAAGGAGCGGATACAAATATCTGCTCAAGTCGCTCTAGCCACTCCTCGGCCTCTTCCCCTGATTCTGTTCCCTCAAACCGGGGCGGGTGGTAATTCAGAAACTGAGTCAAGCTGATCTCACCAGGTAGTAATAACTGAGCCACTGGTTCCATGCCTACAGCTGGTGGAGGTAGAGGGTTTGCCTGACCAATGCTCGCATTAACACTGCCAACGTCACCCACCTCTTCATTGAGGTTTCCCAAGTTCATAGCCGCCATGCTGTAATACAAGGGTTAACAACAACTCCAGAACAATATATATGTTATGTCGTTAGATAACAGGAATGAATTAAGCATGTTAGTACAACAGAATATACATCAATATGCACCACATGCATAAACATGCTTCAAATGTAAGCGCCTAGCCAATAATGCTAAGGCTACCCTTCACTCGTTCCCGGGTTCTCTAACCACTGCTCTGATACCACTAATGTAAGGACCCTAGTTCCTTAAGTGCGGATTAAAGGCATAATTAGAGCTAACATAAATTATCAGAGTAAAATGATCGTGTTGAGACTATGAGCTTTAAGAATTACATGCCAAAAATAAGGACTATCAAATGGATTAGTTACATTCCCAATCAAATGAATGTATTTACTATAGCTTTACACTACTCCTAGAGTAGAAACTATACAAAAGTAATCCTGTCCTTCATCTACCAAAAGTGTTCTTCACAAGCTCACCGCCTCAACCCGCTTTAGCCCCTTTTTATCATGCCAAAAGTACCTACAATGACAACCCCCAAACATGAGCAATGATAACATTCATATTCAACACAATATGAATATAAGTGTAAATGCATAAATCACAATAAAACACTTCCTGTTTTCCCCATGCATTTTAAACGATTCCAGTTTGGTTGTCCCTGTACCATAACTCATGAGTATAATCAAATAGATTATTTAATGGTCCACACATGTCATGACATAATTTCATCATCACCAATTACCAATCAACAATCCCTAGTCTGTTCATCACAATGTATTTTAATGCCCCTCGCTTTTCACATATCGGCGGCATAGAATAACCTCGCTTCAATGGACATGCGGCGCTCCCACCCCTCGCTTCACATTGAGCGTCAAATATTCTTTCCTCGCCTCATATGATAACCACGCTTAAATGTGACATGCGGCGCGCCCACCCCTCGCTTCACATTTAGCGACAACAAATCAAATAGTTGCAAGCATTAAAATCATCAAGGGATGACCACTACTCATGGGATGTGCACCAATAACCATCATATGCATATACAATCATCATGCATAATTCAACATGTATTTGCATCCACAATGCATAATTCCACATATACTCGCATCCACAATGCATAAACAATGAGTATATTAGATACATGTACCATTGGGTGCCCGTACGTCTTCTACGTACCTTTCCAAAAGTGGGGTGTGGTAGGACTTCACTTCCTTGGCTGTGTTGCCACCTGGAATGGTTCTACACAATCACATGCATCCATATTAGAAGCCAATAAATGAACCATTACCACAAACATCATCATATAGAACAAAATCCCAAAATCCACATTTTATGCCTTGCGATCGATCGGTCCCAGCCTATATCGATCGCTAATGTTCAACAAAAAAAAGCATTTTGGTTCTGCCTCTGCCGATCGATCGAGACCTTCTCTCGATCGATCGAGGTTTCACACATCGATCGATCGGAACATTTTCCCGATCGATCGGTGAGCTCGATACAAGCCTTGGCCAGGCTCTGTCCCGCTCGATCGATCGGACCCAGATTTCAATCGATCGAGAAGCCCTGTTCTTCCGAGAAATTCCAAGTATGAGCTTCCAACAACACCTAAACTCATACACAACCAAGATCAACCACCCAACACAACATTAAACCACAAAACAACCTTAAAATAAATCCCCCAAACAAAAACAACATGTTAGACCAAGATCCACCCTTATAACCCCAAAAACAAGCTACAAGCCCAACCAAAACTCAACAAAACTTTACCATAATGAAAGCTTACCACTTGAGCTTTAAGTTTTCAGCAAAAACTCACAAAAAGACTCCTTTTCAAAGCTTTCTCCTCACCTCTTGTTTCAGAAACGAAAATGGGAGTTCTTAGGTGAAAGGATGGGGTTTTGGGGACAAAAGCTGATAGAGAGGGGGTGATGGGATATAAAGTGGTATGCAAGTGGCCCTTACCATCTTTGGGAGTTAAATGTGTATCATAATATAAGCATGATGTATAAAATACCCCAACATGATATTTTAAAAGCATTTTACTACAATGCATCAAAATCACCATTAAAATCATGCTTTACCAAAATTACAAACAAACACATTTAAACCATTATAACACCCAAACACCCAACATGTAAAACATGCACCCTGAAATGTCCTACAATGAGACAAGCATTTCACCAAGATAATTAGCCCTAACACATAATCTAATTATCACCATAAAATCACATAAACATAATTAATGCCCAAAATGCAATTAATTATTTCGGGGATATCACAGTACTTGTCCCATGACAAATGATAGTTGGGTGATGAAATGCGGAAGTTGATGCTTAAGACCATGTGAGTAATGTCATGAGCATGATACTATGATGCTATTGTATATTGTAGATGACTTCACCTATAAAGGTATGAGACGAATTATTCGATATTGATGTTGATGCCTTGTTTTAAATGGCTTATATGCAAGTGATTAGTAAGGAGCGATGGACAATACAAGATAACTTATCCAAGTAGATAAGAATAAATGATGGGTTATGAGATAAATTTGAGGGATGAACGATATTATGATGCTATGTGCTTATAATCGTGATGTAAGAATATTCATGTTAGACCATTCATTATGATTTGATATTGATGATATGTGGTTGTTGTGCGTATAATGTTGATATACGTGTGAGAATTACTAATGGGCTTTCTAGTAATTGCATTGCGCCAGATAATAACCAGAAGATGATATATGAGAAGTTGATGTTTAAGGGCTCAAGAGTACCATTATTTCATACAGACAAGGGTGACGTGCGATATGACGAGGTTGGTATATATTGCATAAATTTGCAACCACATAGGTATGAGGGTAATTATACGATAAAAGGTTGGTGTATCGTCATACATTCTGATATACATGTGATATGCATGGATTGCATGATTTAGCGATTATATGATGATGTTAATCTCGTAAGAATTCATATGAATAAGGGTATGTATATATGTTAACTCATTGAGTGCTAATGTTAAAATATGGTAAAGTGATGTGATTTGCAGACTTCCGATCGTTGGTGTAATGGGTCACGTGTGAGCCGTGATGATTCAGATGGCTGTCATCCAACATGTGGTCAGGTCACTATCTTGAGTTGTATAACGGTACGTAAATTTTACTGTTGGCTTTATGGTAAGCATGTATTTAAATTTCGGGGTGAAATTTTATTAGTTGAGGAGAATTGTAATGCTCGGAAATAAATTAATTATTTATTTGATGATAATTGCGATAATTATAAGATAATTACGAAATTCAACTATCGGGAATTTTATTGGGAGCGTAGTTGGATAAATGATTCCGGTATTGAATTTATAAGGTTAATTAAATTCAAGGAGATTATAAATTATTGGGAATGTCATTTTAGTCTGGGATGAGAATAAATAATTCCAGGGTAGTGATTTAATTTGAGGAATAATTTGTCTTTTATTTTAATAAAGAAAGGAAGAAAGAGGATGAATAAAAGTTAGAGTATTGGGTTTTTTAAAAGGAAAGACTAAATCCTACACACACTACACCCTCTACACACACTAAACAATCGGTTCTTCTCTCCTTCCCCAAACCCCAAACCTGTCGCCCCTTCACCCTTCAGCTAGGGTTCGATGTTTGACCTTTGGAGATCGATTTTCTTGCCAAAAATTGTTGGGTATGGAGTTTCTTATCATCCTACACCATTTACCTTTCTTGTATTTGAATTTTTGGTAGAGTTTTTGTAGTTTTTGTAGTTCGAAAATCTGAGGTGTTAATGTTCGAAATTTGTGGTTGTGTTGGGGCCGAATCCTTGCTTGTTTTGGGGCTGTTTATGTTCAAAATTATGGACTGTTTTGGGGCTGCTTGTGTTCGAAATTATGGGCTGTTTTGGGGCTTGAGAATCATGCTTTTAAGGTGTTTGATAATATGCTTAAATGTAGTTCAATTGTTGGTCAAAAGTCTTGCTAGTTGTGTGGTGAAAACTACTTGTATGCCTTGTAGCATTGTAGTGTTTGGTGGGCATTGGGCTATGGTTGAAGATGTTTATATCTTCAAATAAGTATTATCTTGTGATTAGAGTAAATGGATACATGTTAATGAGTGCATCAATGATGTTAAAGACTTGGTCAAGAACCTTGCTAATTGTATAGCAAAATATGCCCATGTGTGATTTTAAACTTTGTAGAATTCTAGATTTGAATTTAACCTTGACATGGAGGAACTGAGCAGCTGAATATTGCTGCGTGTGCGTGTGTACACCTCGGTGAGGGTGGGTGAGTGTTGTTTGAGTGATAAATGGTGCACTAGTGAGTGCATAAGTGTGATATACACATGTATGCATGTTTCCTAATATGTGTTATAACATGGAATAGAGTTTATGGTGATGTTTATGCTTGAATGGATAGCATAGCATGTATTATTGACTTATGTCACTTTATAATCTTAGTAGTGAGTTCTAAATCAAGAATTTTGGAATCCAATGCATGTTTAATTTGTTTAAGTTGAATTCATACAAATAAATGACTTTATGTTGGGATTAAGGGAATTGGATTTAAATGGTAGAATCTCTTATCTACATGGATCCTTTCTTTCATGTCTTGGTTTGAATCACTTCGCTGTTTGTTTGGATGTTTTGAACATGTTAATTGGCTAAATTGAGTTTTGTTGTGGGGTGGTTGGATTATGTGATATTATGCGCATAACTTATGAATTATTATGATATTTTATGCATCAAATATTGGTTATGAGATAACCCTTATACCTTTAATTTCATGTAGAGCCTTCTTGAGCTCTCGGACAACAAAGAGGATGACTTGACGGTAAACACAGATTATAAGGTACATGGTGACATACGAGCAAGTATAATATGAATTATTTCATATTCCAGTATTCATATATGTGAATAATTGTGATGACTGAATATTGTTGGGATATGCCCTAAGACAACCCATTAGATGATTGTTTATGACATACACAGTATTATGATTTTGTTAATGGCAATTCATTATTATATATTATTTGTGTATCTGTGTAATATGAATTAATATATAAGTTAATGTCCTTAGAATAATATTGTATTGTTCTTAGAGATTGTCCCTAGTCAAGTATTATCATGAATATGGATAATGATAATGCATTGAGACTAGTATGTTTTGATTGATGAATTGTTCATAGATATGAGATATCAAATCAACACATGGGTGCATGTTAGAGAACTATGTACTGGACAGACCCACCATGAGAATGCTACATGAATAGTTATATGAACGTCATAAGCAATTCTCATAGTGATAATTATGTATGTAATCTTACGACTTGAGATCACCAGAGATCCCAAAATAAGGAGTCATGTATATTGAAATTGTCAAACGTTACCTGTAACAGGGTAAACTATAAAGACAATCATTGGATACACCACGAATTATGTAGAGGGATGTTGAGGATCAAGAAAGGATTTGTCCCTCCTATATAACAGGAGAAGTGTTTGGGCCCTTGATCAAGTAAGACTAAAATGCATGGCCGTGCTCGAATGAGTTGATATGTGATATCGAGCTTATTCGCTTATTCTAGTTCTACTTGGGGATCAAGAAATAAAAGATTGAATATATGAGTATGACTATTCCATGACTCGTGTTCAATCTAAACACATTGGACAAAGGGATTAAGTTACATGGTTAATATTATTGCAGTTCGTAGGTTATGTCGAGTCAATGACATTCTTGTAATTTGGGTAGCCTTGATGTGTTGCTAGATACCGCTCATTGCTTGTAACATAAAATTAGATTTTATGTCACTGCCAACATTACAAGATCCTATCGGGTCACACAAAAGATTAAATCGATAAAGGGATATAAGATTCATTGGATGAATTAATTTAATTAAGAAGAGTCTTAATTATATATTATATATACATATGGATTTAATTAAATATTGGTTATGGGCCAAATGGATTTTAAAAGCCTTTTAATTAATCCATATGTTGGAGATATAATAAGATATAAGGTTGGGGTTGAGTAAGAGAGGCGAACACAATTCTTATAACCTAAAACTAAGAGCCACGTCCGCCGCCTTGTTCGAAGCTCTCGGCCACCGCCGCCTTGATCTTCACGACCGCCATCGTCCGGTTATTGTAACCGTGTGGTTTTGATTAGTTGAATATCAAGTCTAGCAACTTGTTCTTCAACACCCTTTCGATTTGATCGTGTGGATTAGAGACGAAGGTGCAAATCTTTGTTCGTGACTCGTGGTCTTGCAACGAGGATTCTTCTACAAACACGCTACAAGGGTAAGATTCCTATCAATCTCGATATGATCACTTTGTATAGGTCCTTTGGTAGGAATCCAATTTTATTTTACGCTGCATATTGTATGATGGATTCCTAATAGTGGTATCAGAGACGTGTACAAAGCTCATATCGGATTTATGTGATTAAATGTTTAATCATGTTTAATCTTTTGCATGCTTTAAAACTGTTTAATTCATATATGATATGTATTAATAGATTTTGTGGGAATTATCGCAATATTATATGTGATATAATTGACGGATCGAAATATACGATAAGCGCAAAACCGAGCCATTGGCTCACAAGGACCACACGGCCGCCGCATGAACCTAAGTCTCGGACCATTGGCTCATGCATGGGCCGAGCAAGCCGCCGTTGGGCTAGGGTTTCGAACCCTAGGCTGCATGGCTCTCGGCCGCCGCCGTCTTGTGGCTAGGGTTTCGAACCCTTTTGGCTCGATGAAGTCCAAGCCGCCGCCGCACGTGAATGGGCTAGGGTTTCGAACCCTTAGCCACATTCGGTCCAACAGGCGCCGAGATGGCTAGGGTTTTTGAACCCTAGTCACATGCGTGGTTGGATGGCCATGGGTTTTGGGCTAAGGATCCGTGACATGTGATGTCCCGAGCGTACGATAATTTCATAAAATTTATTTTACAGTTTTAATTGGAATTAAATTTTAAAATGTTTAGAATTTAATTCATTAATTGTTATAGCATGTTTTATGTGTTTGTTTGAGCATGGTGCATGGTTATAGCCCTATGACCTATTAGATAGGATTTTGTGAATGTTTGTAATTTAATACGGCCTGCGAGTCGTGCCTTCTCTATTTTTCTAATGTTATCCCTCCCCTACGTTTCCCTTGAATGTAACTCGAGGAATTCTCTATGTCATGTAATTGTTATATAGTATAGTTTATTTTGTTGATAGAGATCAATGAAGATGGACAAAGGTGCCGGGATGAGGAGGCCATTCACAAAAGGGAGCCAAAGAGGTGCTTGGATAAGTTACCTTAGGTTGACCTTTTAGTATTTTCTCATTGGCTTGAGAAAATCATTAGTTGGGGCTATAACCATGTCACGTTTATTTTATGTTGATGTATGAGATGCATGTTTATCGTTTTATTAAATATTGATGCTTGATATACGTATATGTAGATATGTATATATTAAATATTGATGCTTGATATACGTATATGTAGATATGTATATATTCATATATGTACCAGACATATTTTCAATATTAATAAAATCATGAGATCAATAAATCCCTCTTATAATATTAAGTCAAATCAAGATGCCTTCCAATTAAAAATACTCGTCAAGACTTCGATTGAACATGTGTGGGTTTGCCAAAGCAAAGCACCGTGACAATCTTAGTAAGGCGCGAAAGGATAAAAGTGATATCCATGTTATTTTAAAATTGGGTTCGACTTAACTAGCTTATCTCAATAGGATTGGGAACCTAGATGCATGGGGTTGGATAATATCATTAGATGAATTTGAACAAAGTGTTGTTCATCCAACCATCCAAGAATTACATGTGATGTAATTGACAAAATGTTGTCTACCTAAATATCCGAGTCTTGGGTGATTAGCCAAAGCTAACTCAGGATTAGGTGAATATGGATCTTGGCCCACTAAGTTTACGAGGGTTGATATTTTAAACAAAATAGTTGGAGTGTCATTTAATATAAGACCTTATTAAATGATTAAAATTATAAACTTATGTTGCATATTTATATTGTAGATATCCATGGCATCAAACAACATAACTAGCACACTATCATTGCGATCAGTCCTTGAGAAGGACAAACTGAATGGGACTAATTTCCTAGATTGGTATAGGAATTTGAGGATTGTCCTCAAACAAGAGAAAAAGCAATATGTCCTAGAGGAACCATTACCTGCTGAGGAACCTCCCGTAACGGCTGCTAAAAACGATAAGGATGCTTACAAGAAGCATCAGAATGACGCGCTTGATGTTGGTTGCCTTATGCTTGCCACCATGAACTCTGAGCTTCAGAAGCAACATGAGGAAATGGAGGCTTTCGATATGATCGAGCACTTAAAGCAACTCTACCAACAACAAGCTAGACAAGAGAGGTATGACGTCTCTAGAGCGTTATTCTAGTGCAGAATGGTAGAAGGAACCCTTGTTGGAACTCATGTACTAAAGATGATTGGGTACATTGAGAATCTTGAAAAGCTGGGTTTTCCATTGGACCAAGAGTTGGCCACAGACGTGATCTTGCAATCGTTGCCTGATAGCTACAGTCAATTTGTCTTGAATTACAATATGATTGAAATCGAAAAGACGCTACCGCAATTGCTTGGTATGTTGAGAACATATGAAGCAAATTCAAAGAAGTCTAAGCCTACTAATGTTCTTATTGTGAATAAGAGCAAAGGAAAGACTAAAGCAAAAGGCTACAAGAAGAACAAGAAAGTCTTTGTTAAGACTAAGCCTCATGCTTCTGCACTCAAGCCAAAGGGAGGAGTGGCTAAGGAAGGGAACTGCTTCCATTGCGGTGAGACCGGTCATTGGAAGAGGAACTGCAAATTATATCTGGAAGATCTTAAGAAGACAAAAGGAAGTGTGACTTCCGCTTCAGGTATTTTTGTTATAGAAGTAAATTTATCTACTTCTTCATCATGGGTATTAGATACTGGATGGGGTTCTCACATTTGTGTTAATGTGCAGGATCTCAAAAGGAGTAGGTTGTTGGCGAAAGGCGAGGTTGATCTCCGAGTGGGAAATGGAGCAAGAGTTGCTGCATTAGCTATTGGAGATTATTCATTAAATTTACCTTCTGGTTTATTATTAGATTTAAAAGACTGTTATTTTGTGACATCTATTACTAGAAACATTATTTCAATTTCTTGTTAGGACAAGATTGGTTTTTCATTTATTATAAATGACAAGTGTTGTTCCATTTATTTGAATGATATGTTTTATGCTAGTGCACAATTGATTAATGGTCTTTATGTATTAAATCTTGATATGCCTGTCTATAACATAAATACTAAAAGGATTAAGAGTAATGATTCTAATCCAACTTATCTCTGGCATTGTCGCTTGGGCCATATAAACGAGAATGGCATATCAAAACTTCCTAAGGATGGAGTAATGGATTCATTTGATTTTGAATCATATGAAACATGTGAATCTTGTTTAATGGGCAAGATGACTAAAGCTCCTTTCAAGGGACATGTTGAAAGGACAAATGATTTATTAAGTCTCATACATAGTGATGTATGTGGACCAATAAGCACACAAGCTAGAGGTGGTTTTCGATACTTCGTTACATTTACTGATGACTTCAGTAGATATGGGTATGTGTACCTAATGAAACATAAACATGAAACCTTTGAAAAGTTCAAGGATTTCAAGAATGAAGTACAAAACCAGCTTGGCAAAAGTATCAAAACCCTCCAATCAGAACGAGGAGGCGAATACCTAAGCCAAGACTTTCATGAAACATCTAAAGGAGTGTGGGATAGTCCCACAACTCACTCCTCCGTATACTCCACAATGGAATGGTGTATCCGAAAGGAGGAATCGAACTTTGTTGGACATGGTTCGATCAATGATGAGTCATGCAGATCTTCCGACTTCCTTTTGGGGACATGCTTTAGAAACAGCAATCAGTAGAAAAGACACCATTTTAGATATGGACTAAGAAGCGTCCTAGTATGTCTTTTATGAAGATTTGGGGTTGTGAGGCTTACGTGAGACGTCACGCCTCCAATAAACTTGGACCCAAATCTGATAAGTGTTTATTTCTGGGGTATCCTAAGGAAACGAAGGATAGTATTTCTATTATCCCACCGAGAACAAAGTAGTTGTTGCTCGGACTGATGTCTTTCTTGAAAGAGAATTTATTTCGAGAAGAACCAGTGGGAGACAAATATAACTTGGTGAAGTTCAACCACAAGAAAACAATGAACATGAGATTGAGATGGAAACAGAGCAGACACCACAAGTTGTTGTGGATGAATTGCCTGCTCAAGAGACACAAGCCCAGCGTAGGTCTGTAAGAGAACACCGTGAGCCACAGAGATATGGATTTCTTGTGACTCAACAAGGTGACTTTCTACTTATTGATGAGGATGAACCGTCATCTTATCAAGAAGCTATAATGGGCACTGATTCTGAGTAATGGCAAGAAGCCATGAAATCTGAGATGGAATCCATGTATGTAAACCAAGTATGGACTTTGGTTGACCCGCCTGAAGGGGTAAGACCCATAGGGTGCAAATGGATTTTCAAGAAGAAGACCGACATGGATGGTAATGTACAAACCTTTAAAGGTCGACTGGTTGCAAAAGGTTTCAAACAAATTCATGGTATTGACTATGATGAAACTTTTTCGCCAGTTGCCATGGTTAAATCCATTAGGATCTTAGTTGCAATAGCTGCATTTCATGACTATGAAATCTAGCAGATGGATGTCAAAACAGCTTTCCTTAATGGAAATTTACTTGAGGATGTGTACATGACACAACCTGAGGGTTTTGTCGATCCAAAGGATGCTGGAAAGATATGCAAGCTACAACGATCCATTTATGGATTGAAGCAAACTTCTCGGAGTTGGAATCTTCGTTTTGATGATGCAGTCAAAGAGTTTGGTTTCATCAAAAACGTAGATGAACCTTGTGTCTACAAGAAGGTCAGTGGGAGCATAATTATCTTCCTAATATTGTATGTAGATGACATACTTCTAATTGGGAATGATATCCCTGCCTTACAATCTATAAAGATTTGGCTAGGGAATTGCTTTTCTATGAAAGACTTGGGTGAAGCCACCTATGTATTAGGTATCAAGATCTATAGAGATAGATCAAGAAGATTGCTTGGCCTAAGTCAAAGTACATACATAGACAAAGTGCTAAAACAGTTTAGCATGCAAGAATCTAAGAAATGATTCGTGCCTATGACACATGGGATACATCTCTCGAAGGATCAGTGTCCTTCAACACCAGATGAGAGTCAACACATGAGTAAGATTCCATATGCGTCAGCTATTGGATCTATCATGTATGCCATGATATGTACTCGTCCCGATGTCTCGTATGCTTTGAGCATGACGAGCAGATATCAGGTTGATCCAGGTGAATGTCACTGGATTGTAGTCAAGAATATCCTGAAGTACTTGAGAAGAACTAAGGATACATTCTTGATTTATGGAGGTGAGGAAGAGCTCAATGTAATAGGTTACACTGATGCAAGCTTCCAAACTGACAAAGATGATTTTAGATCGCAATCAGGATATGTGTTTTGCCTAAATCTAGGTGCTGTAAGATGGAAGAGTTCAAAGCAAGAGATAGTAGCCGATTCTACAACTGAAGCTGAATACATTGCTGCCTCAGATGCCGCAAAGGAAGCTGTTTGGATCAAGAAGTTCATTTCTGAACTTGGGGTGATGCCTAGCATACTAGATCCGATTGAACGCTATTGTGACAACAATGGAGCCATCGCATTGGCTAAGGAACCTAGATCTCACCAAAGATCCAAGCACATACTTCGGCGCATTCGAGAAATCGTTGAAAGAGGAGATGTAAAAATATGCAAAGTACCAACTGATGATAATGTATCTGATCCACTGACGAAGCCACTATCACAGCAGAAGCATGATCGTCATACTAGATCTCTAGGCATTAAGTATATGTCTGATTGGTCTTAGTGCAAGTGGGAGAATTGTTGGGATATGCCCTAAGACAACTCATTAGATGATTGTTTATGACATACACTGTATTATGATTTTGTTAATGGCAATTCATTATTATATATTATTTGTGTATCTGTGTAATATGAATTAATATATAAGTTAATGTCCTTAGAATAATATTGTATTGTTCTTAGAGATTGTCCCTAGTCAAGTATTATCATGAATAGGGATAATGATAATGCATTGAGACTAGTATGTTTTGATTGATGAATTGTTCATAGATATGAGATATCAAATCAACACATGGGTGCATGTAAGAGAACGATGTACTGGACAGACCCACCATGAGAATGCTACATGGATATTTATATGAACGTCATAAGCAATTCTCATAGTGATAATTATGTATGTAATCTTACGACTTGAGATCACCAGAGATCCCAACATAAGGAGTCATGTATCTTGATATTGTCAAACGTTACCTGTAACAGGGTAAACTATAAAGACAATCATTGGATACACCACGAATTATGTAGAGGGATGTTGAGTGATCAAGAAAGGATTTGTCCCTCCTATATAACAGGAGAAGTGTTTGGGCCCTTGATCAAGTAAGACTAAAATGCATGGCCGTGCTCGAATGAGTTGATATGTGATATCGATCTTATTCGCTTATTCTAGTTCTACGTGGGGATCAAGAAATAAAAGATTGAATATATGAGTATGACTATTCCATGACTCGTGTTCAATCTAAACACATTGGACAAAGGGATTAAGTTACATGGTTAATATTATCGCAGTTCGTAGGTTATGTCGAGTCAATGACATTCTTGTAATTTGGGTAGCCTTGATGTGTTGCTAGATACCGCTCATTGCTTGTAACATAAAATTAGATTTTATGTCACTGCCAACATTACAAGATCCTATCGGGTCACACAAAAGATTAAATCGATAAAGGAAGATAAGATTCATTGGATGAATTAATTTAATTAAGAAGAGTCTTAATTATATATTATATATACATATGGATTTAATTAAATATTGGTTATGGGCCAAATGGATTTTAAAAGCCTTTAATTAATCCATATGTTGGAGATATAATAAGATATAAGGTTGGGGTTGAGTAAGAGAGGAGAACACAATTCTTACAACCTAAAACTAAGAGCCACGGTCACCGCCTTGTTCGAAGCTCTCGGCCACCGCCGCCTTGATCTTCACGACCGCCATCGTCCGGTTATTGTAACCGTGTGGTTTTGATTAGTTGAAGATCAAGTCTAGCAACTTGTTCTTCAACACCCTTTCGATTTGACTTTGTGGATACCGTAGAGACGAAGGTGCAAATCTTTTTTTCGTGACTCGTGGTCTTGCAACGAGGATTCTGCTACAAACACGCTACAAGGGTAAGATTCCTATCAATCTCGATATGATCACTTTGTATAGGTCCTTTGGTAGGAATCCAATTTTATTTTCCGCTGCATATTGTATGATGGATTCCTAACAAATATAAGGGAACGAATATGTGAAATGAGTTTGATATATGTGGTATGGGGACACGTAAATGTACGTTGTCCGGATTGGGAGTTGGGTATTATGTGAATTGAGTTTGATATATGTGGTATGGTGGACACGTAAATGTATGTGGTCCAGATATGGAGTTGGGTATGGATGCCTTTGGCATGACCAGTATGAGAAGGTGTTGAGTGAGATAGATTGATAGACAAAACTGCATTGACATGGAATTATTTATGATTGAGCATAAATAATAGATTCTTGTTGTATTGAATTCATTGTGTGGTTGAGTATCATATTTTCAGTGACGATACTAAACTTGATGTTATGAAAGCGTGTAAGCTTGAAACAGGAACATTGTGTGGAAGCTATACAGATTCAGAACTTCACAGGGAGTACATTTTATAGATTTTCGATACTCTTAAATCGTGATATCATTATCTTTATGCATTGTTATGATATGGGTAGTGTGATATTGGTATGCTCACCCTGTGTGGGGCTGTTTCTGTTGAAACAGGTACGACATGTACTACGCCGTTTTGGGATGGTAAGCTCGAACTCGTTGAACGATTCTGCTTCGTGGAGTGTAGTTTGAGTATGGGTTGAAGGCATACATTATTTATGCATTTAATTGGTTGTCATTTATTTATTGCTCGTATGTGAGCATCTGGATGCATGTATATGGACTGCATAAGGGTGTTGAAGCCCACTTGTGATGTCTTCTTAGTATGGTGTTTTCCCTGGCTGGGAACTTACTTAGGGTTTTGGTTTCTTTTAAGTATTGTGTTTTTCCCTGGCTGGGAGTTATTTTGTGATGTGTTTCATTTTCGGATAGCTCAATTTATGGGGAGACTCTACCCAAATTTTATAAAAGCCCACACATTAATATTGAAGCATGTAGTGAGAGTTTTAAAGACTGATATTATGAGGAATATGTGAAGCATGTAATGATTCTTTAATGAGAAAAGAAATTTTTACATACTCAAATGACGTCATAATTGCATTATAGACATGTTGGGTTGTTGGGGGTCTTACACCTCTACTTGTTCGAATCCGCTGGCCTATACTGGTTGAGTCTACTGCTCAATGTCTAATGGTCGACATCTACTGGTTGGTCGAACTCTACTGCTCGAAGTCCGCTTGCCGACGTCTAATGCTCAAGGTCTACTGGTCGACGTCTACTGGTTGGAGCTACGAGGTCTGCTGGTCCAAGGTCTACTGGTCCTTGGGTGCAGCAGTAGGTTGAGTTACTTTTAGTGTCTAATGGTCGATATCTACTGGTTGGAGCTTCGAGGTCTACTGGTCCAAGGTCTGCTGGGTCTTGGGTGCAGCAGTAGGTTGAGTTACTTGTAGTGTCTACTGGTCCAAGGTATACATCTCCCCTTTTTTTATGATCACAAAACATGAATAAAAATATGAGCATTAAAGCACAATGTTGCATAACAAGAAAAATCATATTTTTTAAACAACATATTTCTCCCCCTTTTGTGTGAATCAAAAAGGAAGACAAATAAAATTTACTCCCCCTCAAGGTTTGAGATTAAACTCTCCCCCTTTTTAAAAGGTTGGAAATTTGAGCAAGTGATGGGCAAATGGGGTAGGCTAAAACCAATAAAAAAACTGCAATGCACATTTAATTTTTGAACAAAAATAACCTCTTTTGATGATGGATAAATCATACATGGCAACAAATTTGAATTTCTTGACAAAACTAAATAATGCCCATTTCATCTTTCTGGGGTGACAGCACACTTAGTCCAATTTAAACTAATAAACTGCTTTTCCTCGAGCAAGTTTGGGCCCCCAGACCTATACCGCCGCGATCCTCTATGAGTCTAGTTTGCAATGTTGAAAACGGTTTGTCATTTGAACATCCAAGCAAGAAGTAATGTCAATTTTTCCAAAGTCGTTGCAAGCTGCAAGAAAAACTAAAATGCTTCGAAAATTGTTAGAAGAATTCTCAAAATAACAATTTTAAACTTAAAATGAGTTAGAAGAGATTGAACGAAAATTTGGACATTTAAAATAGATTTTAAAATTATTGTAGTGCAAATTGAATGCAATGAAATTGATTTTTATGCTAAAAATTTTCATACGCCAAGTATTTGAAAATTATGCTATACAAATAATTTCATGCTCATGAGAAAGTGTTCTGCGTCTAAAATCGGTTAAAATGCTTTCCAAGAAAAACATATCTCTGATGTCACTTGTTAGGATCGATTCCGGGGGTGCGTTGTCAATCCACACCCGAGTTCAACCAACTTGAGCTTCAATAGCTCGTGTTCTTGAAATAATTGCACCGAAAGATTATATCGAGTTCGGTTACAAAACCGAGCGGAAGTCACTCGGCATAACCAGCTCTATAACCTATTAAACATTTTAAAGGCATTTTAAAGATTTGCAAGAAAGTATGTAAAAACATTGATGTAAATAAATGCAGTAAAGTAAATAACACAAGCATTTGTTTCTGGAAGTTCGAAGCACAAAACTTCTACGTCTCCCCTTCTTCCATCTCATGGAAGGATACACTAGAAGACTTTGATTTATACAACTCTTTGTACAATCCCGATCCAGTTGGGCGTTCCCCATCCACCTAGAACTCCTAGCAACTCAACTATGTATGTTCTTTAACGTCTCGCATACAAAGACCTCTCATCCAGTTGTGATGAATATCCAATTGTCACAATGGTATTCACTCTTCTATTTTAGCTCACAAATACAATGAATAGAGTGAATACAAATGTACAAATGATTCCATATTGAATATGATACATCAAGGTAAGAGGTGCCAAAGGTTTGGGGAGTGCTCTTCATTCAGCAGCTTTTGTCTTCGAAGTTCCCCAATTGAATCCCAAGTGGGTTTGCTTTGAAAGGCTTGGAATGATCTTCAATCAACTGTTATTGAGTTTCCAACTCATGTATATATAGCCCCAAGTAACGTTGGGACAGTTCTGGTAAGCTTTCAAACATTGCAACGGTCATATTCTGCTTCTGGGCTATTTCAAGAAGGTTGCTGCTTTGTTCCAATAGAGCAGGTCTACTTACAAGTCTACTGGTCGAGTTGTTGACCTCTACTGGTACGAAGTCCGCTGGTCTCTACTGGTTCAAAGTCCGCTGGGCTGCCAGACCTATGCCGATGCGATCCTCTATGAGTCTAGTTTGCAATGCAGAAAACGGTTTGTCATTTGGACATCCGAGCAAGAAGTAATGTCAATTTTCCCAAAGTCGCTGCAAGCTGCAAGAAAAACTAAAATGCTTCGAAAATTGTTAAAACAATTCTCAAAATAACAATTTTAAACTTAAAATGAGTTTAGAACAGATTGAACAAAAATTTGAACATTTAAAATAGATTTTAAAATTATTTTAGTGCAAAATCAATGCAATGAAATTTATTTTACGCCAAGTTTTTGAAAATTATGCTATGCAAATAATTTCATGCTCATGAGAAAGTGTTCTTTAAAAGAATTCCGTCTAAAATCGGTTAAAATGCTTTCCAAGAACAACATGTCTCTGATGCTACTTATTAGGATCGATTCCGGGGGTGTGTTGCCAATCCACACCCGAGTTCAACCAACTTGAGCTTCAATAGCTCGTGTTCTTGAAATAATTGCACCGAGAGATTATATTGAGTTTGGTTACAAAACCGAGCGGAAGACACTCCACATAACCCGCTCTATAACCGATTAAACATTTTAAAGGCCTTTTAAAGATTTGCAAGAAAGTATGTAAAAACAATGATGTAAATAAATGCAGTAAAGTAAATAACAAAAGCATTTGTTTCTGAAAGTTCGAAGCAACAAACGCTTCTACGTCTCCCCTTCTTCCATCTCATGGAAGGATACACTAAAAGACTTTGCTTTATACAACTCTTTGTATAAACCCAATCCAGTTGGACAATCCCCATCCACCTAGAATTCCTAGCAACTCGACTATGTATGTTCTTTAACGTCTCACATACAAAGACATCTCATCCAGTTGTGATGAATCACCAACTGTTACAATAGTATTCACTCTTCTATTTTAGCTCACAAATACAATGAATAGAGTGAATACAAAGGCACAAATGATTCCATAATGAATCTGATACAGCAAGGTAAGAGGTGCCAAAGGTTTGGGGAGTGCTCTTCATTTAGCAGCTTTTGTCTTTGAAGTTCCCCAATTGAATCCCAAGTAAATTTGCTTTGGAAGGCTTGGATTGATCTTCAATCAGCTGTTATTGAGTTTCAAACTCATGTATATATAGCCCCAAGTAATGATATATACGTTAGATACAAGTATATAACCGTTGGGACATTTCTGGTAAGCTTTCAAACATTGCAACGATCATATTCTTCCTCTGGGCTATTTCTGGAAGGCTGCTGCTTTGTTCCAATAGAGCAGGTCTACTTGCAAGTCTACTGGTCGAGTTGTTGACCACTACTGGTACGAAGTCCGCTGGCCTCTACTGGTTCGAGGTCCGCTAGCCTCTACTTGTTCGAATCCGCTGGCCTATACTGGTTGAGTCTACTGCTCAACATCTACTGGTCGACATCTACTGGTTGGTCGAACTCTACTGCTCGAAGTTCGCTTGTCAACTTCTAATGCCCAAGGTCTACTTGTCGACGTCTACTGGTTGGAGCTTCGAGGTGTTGGGATATCCCCTAAGACATATCATTAGATGATTGTTTATGACATACAATGTAATATGATTTTTATGAATGGCAATTCATTATTATATATTATTATTCTTTTAACTGTGCAATATGAATTAATATATATGTTAATGTCCTTAGAATAATATTGTATTATTCTTAAAGATGTCCCTAGTCAAGTATTATCATGAATAGTGATAATGATAATACGTAGAGACTAGTATGTGTTGATTGATGAATTGTTCATTGATATGAGATATCAAATCAATACATGGATACATGTTAGAGAACGATATACTGGACAGACCCACCATGAGAATGCAACATGGATAGTTATATGATTGTCATATGCAATTCTCATAGTGATAATAATGTATGTAATCCTTACGACTTGTGATCATCAGAGATCCCAACATAAGGAGTTATGTATCTTGATATTGTCAAACGTTACCCGTAACAGGTATACTATAAAGGCGACTATTGGATACACTACGAATTATGTAGAGGGATGTTGACTGATCGAGATAGGATTTGTCCCTCCTATATAACAGGAGATGTGTTTGGCCCTTGATCAAGTGAGAACTAAAATGCATGGCCATGCTCGAATGAGTCGATATGAGATATCGAGCTTATTCGTTTATTCTAGTTCTACTTGGGGATCAAGAAATAAAGATTGAATAAACGAAGATGACTATTCCATGACTCGTGTTCAATCTAAACACATGGACAAAGGGATTAAGTTACATGGTTAATATTATCACAAGTTCTAAAGGTTATGTCGAGTCATTGACATTCTTGTAATTTGGGTAGCATTGATGTGTTGCTAGATACCGCTCAATGCTTGCGACATAAAATGAGATTTTATGTCACTGCCAACATTACAAGATCCTATCGGGTCGCACAAAATATTAAATCGAGAAGGGAAATTAAATTCATTGGATGAATTAATTAAATTAAGAAGAATCTTAATTAAAATATTATAAGGATTTAATTAAATCATGGGTTTGGGCCCATGAGGCTTTAAGAAAGCCTTAAACCTTAATTAAATCTTATAATATAAATACAAGGTTATGATTAATTGTTAGATACAATTCATATCATTCCAACCAAAACCCTTGAAGCACACGGCCGCCCACTTCACAAGGTGCTCTCGGTTTTCTTGATAACCGAAGGGTGCTCTTGGTGTTTCGTGCCATTAATCGATTTGGAATCGAGTGTGCTTCTTGTTCCAGTCTAAGAACTTGTCTAGCAACTTGTTCTTAAACTATCCCTTCACCCGATTTGATCGTGTGGATACCGTTGAGGCAAAACTTGTTAAGTGTTGCTAGTGACTCGGAGGAGGCGTTGGACGTGGTGCTGCTCCGTGGAATCTGCTCAAACACGCTACAAGGGTGAGACCTTCGTAAAACCTTTATCCGATATGAATCCCTATGTATAGATCCGCGGTTTAGTAATCCAAAATTTTATTCCGCTGCGTTGTATGCTTTAAGGATTACTTACAGTTGTATCAGAGCCGTGTACAAGGCTCATATCGGATTTTGTGATTAAATTGTGTTAATCATATTAGAACTTATATTGCATGCAATTTAAAACTCTATGAACATATATGATATGTTAATATCGAGTTTGTGAAAATCATCGTAAAAATTATATTTGATATAAATTGGCGAAATTCGAACCATATAACACATGTGTTCG
The DNA here is from genome assembly GCA_907163345.1 of Haberlea rhodopensis. Classification (NCBI taxonomy): domain Eukaryota; kingdom Viridiplantae; phylum Streptophyta; class Magnoliopsida; order Lamiales; family Gesneriaceae; genus Haberlea; species Haberlea rhodopensis. Next base: position 711,958 of record CAJQUN010000254.1, on the reverse strand, counting down.
GCCATCACCATCACAAATGACATACGACTAGCCACATGGGGGCTAGGGTTTTCGAACCCTTGGCTCGAGATGGTTTAGCCGTTATGGCTAATAATTGTGCATGGAAGTGTCGAAACTTGATTAGGGTTTAGAACCCAATGGCTCGTGACGGCTAGCTCATGACGGCTAGGGTTTCGAACCCTAGTAGCCGTGCATGGGCTCGGCCATCGTCGCCCCTTTGCTAAGGTTTTGAACTCTTTGGCTCGATAATGGTTCAAGCATGCATGGATAAGTGGCTTCACCACATGAGAGCTAGGGTTTTTCGAACCCTTGGCTCGAGATGGTTGAGCCACCACCGTGCATGAACTGACCATGATTCGTGGCTCAAGAATTCCGGCGTATCGAACAAGTTGGCTCGATGGAGAACAAAAGTTGTGCACGGCGGCTAGGGTTTGGAACCCTAGCGCCGCCGCCGCTAGCACAAGGCTCGGCCATGGGCTAGGGTTTCGAACCCTAGGCCCATGCCATGGTCCAGCCGTGGGGCATGGTTGGTTCGAACCATGGTGGTTCATAGCTAAGTCGAAATTAGTTCGTGGCATGTGATGTCCCGAGCGTACGATAATTTTTCAAAAATTCTATTTTACAGTTTTAATTAGAATTAAATTTAAAATGTTTAGAATTTAATTAATTAATTGTTAAAGCATGCTTTATGTGTTGTTTGAGCATGGTGCATGGTTATAGCCTTTGACGTATTAGATAGGATTTGTGAATGTTTGTAATTTATAATACAACCTGCGAGTCGTGCCTTCTCTATTTCATTCTAAATGTAATCCCTCCCCTATGTTCCCCTCGAATGTGAATCGAGGAATTCTATATCTTGTAAATAGTGTAGTTTATTTTATTGATGATGATCAATGAAGATGGAGCATCGTGCCGGGATGAGGAGGCCATTCACAAATTGGAGCCAAAGGAAGGTGCTTGTGAAGTTACCTTAGGTTGACTCTTAGGATTTTCTCATTGGCTTGAGAAAATCATTAGTAGGGGCTATAACCATGTCACATTTAATTATGTATGTTGATGCATGATTTATCTTATGTTTTAGATTGATAATTGTATTACACATATATGTAGATATGTATACAACTATATGTAGTGGACATATTTTAAATTATCAAACTAATCATGAGATCAATAAATCCCTCTAAAATATTAAGTTTTAGATGCCTTCCAAAATTAAAAGTACTCGTCAAAAAACTTCGATTGTACATGTGTGGGTTTGCCAAAGCAAAGCACCGTGGCAATCTTAGTAAGGCGCGAAAGGATAAAAGTGATATCCGTTATACTTTAAATTGGGTACGACTTAACTATGTTATCTCAATAGGATTGGGAACTTAGAGGCATGGGTTGGATTATAATTCATTTGATGAATTGAACAAAGTGTTGTTCGTAATTGACAAAATGTTGTCTACCTAAATAACCGAGTCTTGGGCGATTAGCCAAAGCTAACTCAAGATTAGGCGAAATATGGATCTTGGCCCACTAAAGGTTTCGAGGGTTGATATTTTTAAAAACAAATAGTGGGAGTATCATTTAATATAAGACCATGTTAAATGATTAAATCATAAACTTATTTTGCATATTTATATTGTAGATATCCATGTCAACTAACAACGTAACAAGCACTTTATCACTGCGATCGGTCCTTGAGAAGGACAAATTAAATGGGACAAATTTCCTAGACTGGCATAGGAACTTTAGGATAGTCCTCAAACAAGAAAAGAAACAATATGTCCTAGAGGAACCCTTACCTGCTGAGGAACCTCCCCTAATGGCTACAAGAGCCGAAAAGGATGCTTACAAGAAGCATCAAAGTGACGCACTTGATGTTGGGTGCCTTATGCTTGCCACCATGAACTCTGAGCTTCAGAAGCAACATGAGGAAATGGAGGCGTTTGATATGATCGAGCATCTTAAGCAACTGTACCAACAACAAGCTAGACAAGAGAGGTATGACGTCTCTAAGGCGTTATTCCAGTGTAGAATGGTGGAAGGAAGTCTGGTTGGAACTCATGTACTCAAGATGATTGGGTATATTGAGAATCTGGAGAAGCTGGGTTTTCCTTTGGACCAAGAGTTGGCCACTGACGTGATCTTTCAATCGTTGCCTGAAAGCTTCAGTCAATTTGTCTTAAATTACAATATGATTGAAATTGAGAAGACACTACCACAGTTACTTGGCATGCTTAGAACTTTTGAAGCAAATAGCAAGAAGTCTAAACCTACAAATGTTCTTATTGTGAATAAGAACAAAGGAAAGACTAAAGCTAAGAACTTCAAGAAAAACAAGAAGGTCTTTGTTAAATCTAAGCCAAAGTCATCTGCACTGAAACCAAAGGGAGGGATAGCGAAGGAAGGGAACTGTTTCCATTGCGGTGAGACCGGCCATTGGAAAAGAAACTGCAAAGTATATCCGGAGGATCTAAAGAAAGGAAGTGTGACTTCCACTTCAGGTATTTTTGTTATAGAAGTCAATTTATCTACTTCTTCATCATGGGTATTAGATACTGGATGTGATCTCACATTTGTGTAAATGTGCAGGACCTCAAAAAGAGTAGATTGTTGGCGAAAGCGAAGTTGATCTCCGAGTTGGAAATGGAGCAAGAGTTGATGCATCTGCTATAGGAGATTATTATTTATCTTTGCCTTCCGGTTTATCATTGATTTTAAAAGATTGTTATTTTGTGCCTTCAATTACCAAAAACATTATTTATATTTCTTGTTTAGACAAGTATGGATTCTCATTTATTATAAAGGACAACTGTTGTTCTATTTATTTAAATGATATGTTTTATGCTAGTGCACAAATGGTGAATGGTCTTTATTTATTAAATCTTGATATGCCTATCTATAACATAAATACTAAAAGGATTAAAAATAATGATTGTAATCCGACTTATCTCTGGCATTGTCGCTTGGGCCACATAAACGAGAACCGCATATCTAAACTTCATAAGGATGGAGTATTAGATTCATTTGATATTGAATCATATGAAACATGCGAATCTTGTTTAATGGGCAAGATGACTAAAGCCCCTTTCAAGGGACATATTGAAAGGGCAAATGTTTTATTGGGACTAATACATAGTGATGTATGTGGACCAATAAATACACAAGCTAGAGGTGGTTTTCAATACTTCGTTACATTTACTGATGACCTCAGTAGATATGGATATGTGTACCTAATGAAGCATAAGCATGAAACCTTTGAAAAGTTCAAAGATTTCAAGAATGAAGTACAAAACCAACTTGGCAAAAGTATCAAAATCCTTCGATCAGATCGAGGAGGTGAATACCTAAGCCAAGAGTTTCATGACTATCTAAAGAAGTGTGGGATAGTCCCACAACTCACTCCTCCGTATACTCCACAATGGAATGGTGTATCCGAGAGGAGAAATCGAACCTTGTTAGATATGGTTAGATCAATGAGGAGTCATGCAGATCTTCCGATATCGTTTTGGGGACACGCTCTAGAAACAGCGATTCAGTGGAAAAGACACCATATGAGATATGGACTGGGAAGCGTCCTAGTATGTCTTTTATGAAGATTTGGGGTTGTGAGGCTTTCGTTAGACGTCACGCCACTAACAAACTTGGACCCAAATCTGATAAGTGTTTATTTGTGGGGTATCCTAAGGAAATGAAAGGATACTATTTCTATTATCCCACCGAGAACATAGTAGTTGTTGCTCGGACTGGTGTATTTCTTGAAAGAGAATTTATTTCTAGAAAAACCAGTGGGAGAAAAATAGAACTTAGTGAAGTTCAACCACAAGAAAACACTGAACCTGAGATTGAGATGGAAACAGAGCAGGCACCGCAATCTGTTGTGGAAGAAGTACCTGCTCAAGAGACACAAGCCCAGCGTAGGTCTGTAAGAGAACACCGGGAGCCACAGAGATATGGATTTCTTGTGACTCAACAAGGTGACTTACTACATATTGATGAGGATGAGCCGTCATCTTATCAACAAGCAATAATGGGCACTGATTCTGAGAAATGGCAAGAAGCCATGAAATCTGAGATGGAATCCATGTATGCAAACCAAGATGGACTTTGGTTGATCCACCTGAAGGGGTACGACCCATAGGGTGCAAATGGATTTTCAAGAAAAAGAACGATATGGATGGTAACGTACAAACCTATAAAGGTCGGCTGGTTGCAAAAGGATTCAAACAAATTCATGGTATTGACTATGATGAAACCTTTTCACCAGTGGCCATGGTTAAATCCATAAGGATCTTACTTGCAATAGCTGCATTTCATGATTATGAAATCTGGCAGATGGATGTCAAAACAGCTTTCCTTAATGGAAATCTGCTCGAGGATGTGTACATGACACAGCCCGAGGGTTTTGTCGATCCAAAGGATGCTGGAAAGATATGCAAGCTACAACGATCCATTTATGGATTGAAGCAAGCTTCTCGGAGTTGGAATCTTCGTTTTGATGATGCAATCAAAGAGTTTGGTTTTATCAAAAACGAAGATGAACCTTGTGTCTACAAGAAGGTCAGTGGGAGCGTAATCATTTTCCTAGTGTTATATGTAGATGACATACTTCTCATTGGGAATGATATCCATGCCTTACAATCTGTAAAGATTTGGCTAGGGAATTGCTTTTCGATGAAAGACATGGGAGAAGCCACCTATGTATTAGGAATCAAGATCTATAGAGATAGATCAAGAAGACTTCTCGGCCTAAGTCAAAGTACATACATAGACAAAGTGCTTAAAAGGTTTAGCATGCAAGAATCAAAGAAAAGATTCGTGCCTATGACGCATGGCATTTATCTCTCGAAGGAACAGTGTCCTTCAACACCAGATGAGAGACAACGCATGAGTAAGATTCCATATGCGTCAGCTATTGGATCTATCATGTATGCCATGATATGTACTCGTCCCGATGTATCGTATGCTTTGAGCATGACGAGCAGATATCAAGTTGATCTAGGTGAAGGTCACTGGATTGCTGTCAAGAACATCCTGAAGTACTTGAGAAGGACTAAGGATACATTCTTGATTTATGGAGGTGAGGAAGAGCTCAATGTAATGGGTTACACTGATGCAAGCTTCCAAACCGACAAAGATGATTTTCGATCGCAATCTTGATATGTGTATTGCCTAAATGGAGGTGCTGTGAGCTGGAAGAGTTCAAAGCAAGAAACAGTAGCCGATCTACAACGGAAGCTGAGTATATTGCTGCCTCGGATGCAGCAAAGGAAGCTGTTTGGATTAGGAAGTTCATTTCTGAACTTGGAGTGGTGCCTAGCATTAAAGATCCGATAGAACTCTATTGTGACAACAATGGAGCGATCGCATTAGCTATGGAACCTAGATCTCACCAAAGATCCAAGCACATACTTCGGCGTTTTCATTTCATTCGAGAAATCGTTGAAAGGGGAGATGTTAAAATATGCAAAGTACCAACAGATGATAATGTATCTGACCCATTGACGAAGCCACTGTCACAGCAGAAGCATGATCGTCATACTAGATCTCTAGGCATTAGGCATATGTCTGAGTGGTCTTAGTGCAAGTGGGAGATTTGTTGGGATATGCCCTAAGACATATCATTAGATGATTGTTTATGACATACAATGTAATATGATTTTTATGAATGGCAATTCATTATTATATATTATTATTCTTTTAACTGTGCAATATGAATTAATATATATGTTAATGTCCTTAGAATAATATTGTATTATTCTTAAAGATGTCCTAGTCAAGTATTATCATGAATAGGGATAATGATAATACGTAGAGACTAGTATGTGTTGGTTGATGAATTGTTCATTGATATGAGATATCAAATCAATACATGGGTACATGTTAGAGAACGATGTACTGGACAGACCCACCATGAGAATGCAACATGGATAGTTATATGATTGTCATATGCAATTCTCATAGTGATAATAATGTATGTAATCCTTACGACTTGTGATCATCAGAGATCCCAACATAAGGGAGTTATATATCTTGATATTGTCAAACGTTACCCGTAACAGGGTATACTATAAAGGCGACTATTGGATACACTACGAATTATGTAGAGGGATGTTGACTGATCGAGATAGGATCTGTCCCTCCTATATAATAGGAGATGTGTTTGGCCCTTGATCAAGTGAGAACTAAAATGCATGGCCATGCTCGAATGAGTCGATATGAGATATCGAGCTTATTCGTTTATTCTAGTTCTACTTGGGGATCAAGAAATAAAGATTGAATAAACGAAGATGACTATTCCATGACTCGTGTTCAATCTAAACACATGGAAAAAGGGATTAAGTTATATGGTTAATATTATCACAAGTTCTAAAGGTTATGTCGAGTCATTGACATTCTTGTAATTTGGTAGCATTGATGTGTTGCTAGATACCGCTCAATGCTTGCGACATTGATAGGCTTAGATTTTGAGTGATTTTAACTGTAATTTCTTCTCATTTTCCGTACTTTTTCCTGGATGATATTATGCTTTTTGGTGTTTATTCGTTTGTTTCAGGAAATTAGATCGGAAGTGGAAGAAATGAGCTTATATGAAGATAACGGGCGAAATCGAGGCATAAAAGATGAGAAAATGAAGAAGATGATTTCTTCAGATCTCGATCGATCGAGATTTATTCTCGATCGATCGAGCCAGCCAGAAGCAAGAGTCTGATTTTTTGAAGGCTCGATCGATCGGTGGAAATTCCCGATCGATCGAGCAAGGCAGTAACCTCGGAGCTGAAATTTTCAAATTCTCGATCGATCGGTGGAAATTCCCGATCGATCGAGCGAGGCAGTAAGTTCCAAAAGCTGGCGTGAACAGTGCACCGATCGATCGGTGAAATTCTCGATCGATCGAGACGCGAGATCTGAAGATTTTATTTTCCTTTTTTATCGTGATTCTGGAGGGCTATTAAGGGGGATTCTCTTCTACACAAGAGAGGACGAATTAGAGAGAATTATCAGACATTTTTAGGTCAAGAGCAGCCGCCCTAGCCGCCGCCCAAGGAGATCCAATCTCCGTTCTTCGTCCAAAGTCGAGCCTATCCGTTCCGGAGTGCAATGAAGGAACAAGAGAAGAAATCACGGTGCAACGCACGGATTCATCCATCGTTTATCGTATTTCTGAACTTTAGTTTATTTGATTTTCATTTTCATTTGTTGTTTTTGAGGTAGAGAGACAAGAAAACTCATCTGTATTTGATTTGAATTGAATTTGGTTTATATTATTGAAGTTTTAGTTCGTTGTGTTTGATATATTGATTCATTGGTATTTGAGCGCATTGATTTTTATTGTTCATAGATTAATTGATTGTGTAGATCAAAGTCTAGCTAGCTTTGATTGAATTTGAGGGTTACAGCCGAAATCGAGAGATAACGCTGTAACACGCTCCATTAATTTATGATGTATGTTACGATTGAGATCGAGAGATGATATCGCATACGTGAGAACTTGAAATCGAAAGATTTAGAGTTAATAGGTTTTGATGATTTAAGCAACTTTGAATTAGTAAATAGGTGCACGAGAGTGACTTATTCTAATTTATTGTTAGTTTCGTTACAGCTCGAGAGAGTGTATCGAATAATAGTGAAAACCTTTCACCGTTAAAATCAATTGAGTGATAATTTGAGAATTCTGTTGAATCAGTAGAGATAATATAATTGAACGACGAGTTTGGTAATTTTCTCGAGTGACTTACCTTCGCATTTCCGGAACCATTTTATTCTTTGTTTTTAGTTTAATCTTTATTCTTTAGTTTCATCTAGCTTTAGTTAATCAAACTCCTTTAATCGTAGGCTAAATATAATTTGATTGATCTTATTTGGTACTTATACATTAGTCCCTGTGGATTCGACAACCTTTACTAAATTTTCACTATACTAAAACTTGACACCGTGCACTTGCGGTAGAATCGCTTCAACCCATTCTTTGAAATATCTTTTGTTAAAAAAATAAGCGGTCAAGTTTTTGGCGCCGTTGCCGGGGACTAATCTGTATAATATCATACGAGATTAGTTAATTGTAATTTAGCCAATTCTTTTATTATTGCATTTTTATTATCTTTGTTTTCTTTTGTTGATCTTTGTTAATATTAACTTTGTGCATTTTTGTTGCCTCCTTTTGTCTATTTTGTACAGGAAGCAGTTCTTTAGTGCATGCATAGAAGAGAGGAACCCTTTCTCGAGCCGTTTGATCCAGAGATAGAGAGAACGTTACTAAGAAGATTGCGAGAAGCTCGAGAAATGGCTGACAATAACGAAGCACAGCATCCTAGATCGATGATGGACTTTGCACAACCCGCATTTCATGGATCGTTGTCGAGTATTACAAGACCGACGATTCAAGCAAACAATTTTGAGATCAAGCCGGCAATCATACAAATGATTCAGCACTCGGTGATGTTCGGGGGAGCAGCTACAGATGATCCGAACAATCACATCTCCAACTTTTTGGAGATTTGTGATACATTCAAACACAATGGCGTCTCTGACGACGCCATCAGGTTAAGGCTCTTTCCCTTTTCATTACGAGACAAAGCTAAAGCCTGGTTGAATTCTTTACCTGCAGGTTCTATCACAACATGGGAGGGGATGACAAAGGCGTTTTTGTCAAAGTACTTTCCCCCTTCCAAGACGGCGAAGATGCGGAATGATATCACGACTTTTGGGCAATTTGACCCAGAAACTTTATACGAAGCGTGGGATCGGTTTAAGGAGTTGTTGAGGAGATGCCCACACCATGGTCTACCCATATGGCTGCAGGTACAAACATTCTATAACGGTTTATTTTCTGCTAACCGTTCCATGATTGATGCAGCATATGGGGGATCCATAATGAGAAAGACGCCGGAAGAAGCATATAGCTTGTTGGAGGAAATGGCGTGCAACAGCTACCAGTGGCAGTCCGAGAGGAGCACGTCACAGAAACCAATGAGAGTCCATCAAGTGGACGAGATCACTGCTCTTTCGGCTCAATTAGAAGCCATGAACCGGAAGATAGACAGCATGGGAGCAGCAGCAATGCAGGCCCAAACTATTTTCTGAGCTGTGTGGAGGCGGTCATCCTAGCATCGAGTGCCAGGCAGGTAATCAATTTAACCAATCTGTTGAAGCTGTTAATTTTGTAGGTAACAGGCCACCCCATAATTCCTACCCGAACTACAACCAACCCTGGAGGAACCACCCGAATTTGAGGTGGTCGAATCAAGAGAATGTGTTGAACCCACAACCGCAGGCAGGGTTCACACAAAAGACGAGTTTGGAGGAACTTATGGCGAAGCTGATTTCATCAACAGAGGTGAGGATGCAGAATCAAGATGCATCAATCAAAAACTTGGAAGTGCAGATAGGGCAGTTGGCCACGTTGATATCTGGGAGGACGCAAGGTACGCTCCCGAGTGATTCTGTAAAGAATCCGAAGGAGCCATCAAATTGATGAGGACAAGGAGGTGACAGTCCAGCTTGGGACTATAAATTAGGAACTTCAATTTTTTTTTTTTTTTCCTTTCCTTGAGTTTTGTTTTTGATTTCTTGTTTTGTTGAGTTTTTGTTAGTTTGTTTGTGTTTGAGTTTGTCTGGGAATGAATTCGTGTCTTTTCTAATGCAGATGTGGAAGCAAGAGCAAGTTGGTTATAGGCGAAGCAATCCGAGAGAAAGATGTTGAGAAAAAGAAAAAAAAAAAAAAAATTTTTAAAATTTTGGTTGCTGCTGCTGGCGATCGATCGGTGGAAATCTCGATCGATCGCCCGAATTTTTAAAATGACTTTGAACCTACTGCCTCGCTCGATCGATCGAGAATTTTTCCGATCGATCGAGCGAGAGAAAATTTTGAAAAAAATAAAGGGGCAGGCGCAGCAGCCATCACTTTCCCCAAGTCATTTTCCCCCTCTCAACAACAAAAACCTAGCGCCTCTTTCAAATCCCTTCTTCCAATCTCAATCTTTTGTTCATCAAATTTCAATTTACTTCAATTCTAAGAAGTAATATTCATCCTAATGAGATTTTCATTGCAGATTTGAAGATTTGAAAGGCAAATTGGGTAGAAGCGCAGAAAGAAGGGAATTCCAAGCCGAGTGCCACATTTTTCCAAGATCAAATTTTTAAGAGGTAATTGGTTTCCAATCATCCAAGATTTTAGCTTTTGGTGCTATTTCGTGAATTTTATTAGCAGTGGGTTGGAAAAGAATTTCAATTAGGAGGAAGTTTTGTGGTATTGAAGGGTGTTGGACACCTCCACCTTCCGAGTACCCACCATTTCCGCCATATCAGGGCGAGGAACACCACTACCCAGTTCCCCCTCCGGAGCATGATGAGGATGACGATCAGTGACGATCGTCATCATGGTATGTGTCAGTGCCTTGGCATTTATTTTTCTTGTTCATTGAGGGCAATTCACATGCTAAGTTTGGGGGGGTTTTTGAGTATGTGTACATAATCTTGCTTTTGCACATCTTGCTACTTGTTTTGTTTCCCTACCTTGCATGACTGCATGATATTGTCACTTGAATCGTCCTTGAGCATTACCAACAAAATTTTTTTTTTTTATTGATTGAGTTATTCTTGAGAATTGATGAGTTGGAATTACAATGGTAATACATGATGAAATTAATCCTCATCTAGATAGGAGTCATGAAAATGTTTAACTTGTTTGTATATATCCTTTGTTAACTACATGTCAAAACGGAGGAATACTTTGAGCACTTATTGAGTCATGATTGAGTGAAGTATGTATTGATTAAATTGAAAACTTGTGTTAACTATGATGAGTCTTGAGTATCTTAGAGAACTCTACAGTTTAGTTGAAAGCACTTTGAGGCGAAATTTATAATTAGGAACTAGACTTGGAGATGATTTAGGCGATCTTTGGACCGTTTGAGCCTTTCAAGCCTACCTGTTATATATTATTCATTAGTGTCCCCTTTTGAGCCTTATTGAAAAAGAATGGTATATGCATTGCATATGATTAGACCCCCATTCGACATTCTTGGCAACTCATTATACCCACCTTGGTTTGAGCCTAAAAGAAAAATTTTACCTACCCCTAGGAGAGTATAATGAATCTCATTCATTGCACATAATTGTTATATACAAATGAGATCAAAAGGAACAAAAAAAAAAAAAAAAAAAAAAAAAAAAAAGAAAAGATGTAGAGAAAAGCCTTGAAAAGAAAAATTCAAAATAAGACCCAAAGTGGCCAAGGCTAGTAAAAAGTTGAAGAGAAGCTCAAAAAGAGTTGAACTGATTTTGTTATACTCTCTTCTTTGAATTCACCCTACCTTTTCTTTGAAGCCGACACCAAAAGGCCTAACGTTATAAGCTTTCAAGACCTTTTGATCCAAGTCTAGGGAACAATTACATTAGTGGAGAAGTGCTGGATAGTAAACTTGTAGAGTAATTCAAAGTAATCTTGACTAGGAGTTAATATGGCACATGTTGATTTTAAAGATATATATGTAACTCATGTTTGACAATAGCACACACGCACGTTCCGATGTTGTGATGTATTGTTTAACTTAGGAGAAAATGCTTCTTGTTAAATGTTGATTGACTTCTATTGCTGTGTAAGTAGGATTTCTGAGCTGTTGCATATGTTGTAAGGATGACTCATGCTTAGTATCGAGTTTAACTTTTCTTTTTGAGTTTATTACTTGCTCGAGGACGATCAAGTCTAAGTTTGGGGGAGTTGATAGGCTTAGATTTTGAGTGATTTTAACTGTAATTTCTTCTCATTTTCCGTACTTTTTCCTGGATGATATTATGCTTTTTGGTGTTTATTCGTTTGTTTCAGGAAATTAGATCGGAAGTGGAAGAAATGAGCTTATATGAAGATAACGGGCGAAATCGAGGCATAAAAGATGAGAAAATGAAGAAGATGATTTCTTCAGATCTCGATCGATCGAGATTTATTCTCGATCGATCGAGCCAGCCAGAAGCAAGAGTCTGATTTTTCGAAGGCTCGATCGATCGGTGGAAATTCCCGATCGATCGAGCAAGGCAGTAACCTCGGAGCTGAAATTTTCAAATTCTCGATCGATCGGTGGAAATTCCCGATCGATCGAGCGAGGCAGTAAGTTCCAAAAGCTGGCGTGAACAGTGCACCGATCGATCGGTGAAATTCTCGATCGATCGAGACGCGAGATCTGAAGATTTTATTTTCCTTTTTTATCGTGATTCTGGAGGGCTATTAAGGGGGATTCTCTTCTACACAAGAGAGGACGAATTAGAGAGAATTATCAGACATTTTTAGGTCAAGAGCAGCCGCCCTAGCCGCCGCCCAAGGAGATCCAATCTCCGTTCTTCGTCCAAAGTCGAGCCTATCCGTTCCGGAGTGCAAGGAAGGAACAAGAGAAGAAATCACGGTGCAACGCACGGATTCATCCATCATTTATCGTATTTCTGAACTTTAGTTTATTTGATTTTCATTTTCATTTGTTGTTTTTGAGGTCGAGAGACAAGAAAACTCATCTGTATTTGATTTGAATTGAATTTGGTTTATATTATTGAAGTTTTAGTTCGTTGTGTTTGATATATTGATTCATTGGTATTTGAGCGCATTGATTTTTATTGTTCATAGATTAATTGATTGTGTAGATCAAAGTCTAGCTAGCTTTGATTGAATTTGAGGGTTACAGCCGAGATCGAGAGATAACGCTGCAACACGCTCCATTAATTTATGATGTATGTTACGATTGAGATCGAGAGATGATATCGCATACGTGAGAACTTGAAATCGAAAGATTTAGAGTTAATAGGTTTTGATGATTTAAGCAACTTTGAATTAGTAAATAGGTGCACGAGAGTGACTTATTCTAATTTATTGTTAGTTTCGTTACAGCTCGAGAGAGTGTATCGAATAATAGTGAAAACCTTTCACCGTTAAAATCAATTGAGTGATAATTTGAGAATTCTGTTGAATCAGTAGAGATATATAATTGAACGACGAGTTTGGTAATTTTCTCGAGTGACTTACCTTCGCATTTTCGGAACCATTTTATTCTTTGTTTTTAGTTTAATCTTTATTCTTTAGTTTCATCTAGCTTTAGTTAATCAAACTCCTTTAATCGTAGGCTAAATATAATTTGATTGATCTTATTTGGTACTTATACATTAGTCCCTGTGGATTCGACAACCTTTACTAAATTTTCACTATACTAAAACTTGACACCGTGCACTTGCGGTAGAATCGCTTCAACCCATTCTTTGAAATATCTTTTGTTAAAAAAATAAGCGGTCAGACATAAAATGAGATTTTATGTCACTGCCAACATTACAAGATCCTATCGGGTCGCACAAAAGATTAAATCGAGAAGGGAAATTAAATTCATTGGATGAATTAATTAAATTAAGAAGAATCTTAATTAAAATATTATAAGGATTTAATTAAATCATGGGTTTGGGCCCATGAGGCTTTAAGAAAGCCTTAAACCTTAATTAAATCTTATAATATAAATAAAAGGTTATGATTAATTGTTAGATACAATTCATATCATTCCAACCAAAACCCTTGAAGCACACGGCCGCCCACTTCACAAGGTGCTCTCGGTTTTTCTTGATAACCGAAGGGTGCTCTTGGTGTTTCGTGCCATTAATCGATTTGGAATCGAGTGTGCTTCTTGTTCCAGTCTAAGAACTTGTCTAGCAACTTGTTCTTAAACTATCCCTTCACCCGATTTGATCGTGTGGATACCGTTGAGACAAAACTTGTTAAGTTTTGCTAGTGACTCGGAGGAGGCGTTGGACGTGGTGCTGCTCCGTGGAATCTGCTCAAACACGCTACAAGGGTGAGACCTTCGTAAAACCTTTATCCGATATGAATCCCTATGTATAGATCCGCGGTTTAGTAATCCGAAATTTTATTCCGCTGCGTTGTATGCTTTAAAGATTACTTACACGAGGTCTGCTGGTCCAAGGTCTACTGGTCCTTGGGTGCAGCAGTAGGTTGAGTTACTTTTAGTGTCTACTGGTCGACATCTACTGGTTGAAGCTTCGAGGTCTGCTGGTCCAAGGTCTACTGGGTCTTTGGTGCAGCAGTAGGTTGAGTTACTTGTAGTGTCTACTGGTCCAAGGTCTACTGCTCCCCTGCTGTTAGTCCGGTAGATGATCAGTTTAGTCAGCACCGCTCAAGGTCTACTGGTAGTCCGGTACATGATCAATTTAGTCAGCAGCGCTCAAGGTCTGCTGGTAGTATCTACAGGGCCAGTTTCTTCAACCTATTTCATTTCTAATCATCAAGCTGTATGATATTATCTATGAACTGCACACTTGAAGAAATATGTTAGCAACACAATAACAAGTTTTGTTAACATCAAAACCAAGATTATTCGGGTTTTCAAAACACAACAATCTCTCTTTTTTTGATGATCAGAAAACTTGAATAAAAATCTGAGCATTAAAGCACAATGTTCCATAAGAAGAAAAACCATATTTTTTAAACAACATATTTCTCCCCCTTTTTGTGTGAATCAAAAAGGAAGACGAATAAAATTTACTCCCCCTCAAGGATTGAGATTAAACTCTCCCCTTAATTTTAAAAGGTTTGGAAATTTGAGCAAGTGATGGGAAAATAGTGTAGGCTAAAATAAATTAAAAAATTGCAATGCACATTTAATTCTTGAACAAAATACCTCTTTTGATGATGGATGAAGCATACTTGGCAACAAATTTGAATTTCTTGACAAAACTCAACAATGTCGATTTCATCTTTCTGCGGTGGCAGCACACTTAGTCCAACTTGAACTAATAAACTGCTTTTCCTTGAGCAAGTTTGGGCTACCAGACCTATACCACTGCGATCCTCTATGAGTCTAGTTTGCAATTAAAAAAACGGTTTGTCATTTGGACATCCGAGCAAGAAGTAATGTCAATTTTCCCAAAGTCGCTGCAAGCGGCAAGAAAAACTAAAATGCTTCGAAAATTGTTAGAAAAATTCTCAAAATAACAATTTTAAACTTAAAATGAGTTTAGAACAGATTAAATGGAAATTTGAACATTTAAAATAGATTTTAAAATTATTTTAGTGCAAAATGAATGCAATGAAATTGATTTTTATGCTAAAAATTTTCATACGTCAAGTTTTTTAAAATTAGGCTATACAAATAATTTCATGCTCATGAGAAAGTTTTCTTTAAAAGATTTCCATCTAAAATTGGTTAAAATGATTTCCAAGAACAACATATCTCTGATGCCACTTGTTAGGATAGATTCCGGGGGTGGGTTGCCAATTCACACCCGAGTTGAACCAACTTGAGCTTCAATAGCTCGTGTTCTTGAAATAATTGCACCGAGAGATAATATCGAGTTCGGTTACAAAACTGAGTGGAAGACACTAGACATAACCCACTGTATAACCGATTAAACATTTTAAAGGCATTTTAAAGATTTGCAAGAAAGTATGTACAAACAGTGATGTTCTTTATCGTCTCACATACAAAGACCTCTCATCCAGCTGTGATGAATCACCAACTGTTACAGTGTGACTCTTCTATTTTAGCTCACAAATACAATGAATAGAGTGAATACAAAGGCACAAATGATTCCATAATGAATCTGATACATCAAGGTAAGAGGTGCCAAAGGTTTGGGGAGTGCTCTTCATTTATCAGCTTTTGTCTTTGAAGTTCCCCAATTTAATCCCAGTGGGTTTGCTTTGGAAGGTTTGATTTGATCTTCTATCAGTTGTATTGAGTTTCCAACTCATGTATAATAGCCTCAAGTAATGATATATACGTTAGATACAAGAATATAACCGTTGGGACAGTTCTGGTAAGCTTTCAAACATTGCAACAGTCATATTCTGCTTCTGGGCTATTTCTGGAAGGCTGCTGCTTTGTTCCAATAGAGCAGGTCTACTTGCAAGTCTACTGGTCGAGTTGTTGACCTCAACTGCTTCGAATTCCGCTGGCCTCTACTGGTTCAAAGTCCGCTAGCCTCTACTGGTTCGAATCCGCTGGCCTATACTGGTTGAGTCTACTGCTCAATGTCTACTGGTCGACATCTACTGGTTGGTCGAACTCTACTGCTCGAAGTCCGATTGTCGACGTCTAATGCTCAAGGTCTGCTGGTCGACGTCTACTGGTTGGAGCTTCGAGGTCTGCTTGTCTCAGGTCTACTGGTCCTTGGGTGCAGCAGTAGGTTGAGTTACTTGTAGTGTCTACTGGTCGACATCTACTAGTTGGAGCTTCGAGGTCTGCTGGTCCAAGGTCTACTGGGTCTTGGGTGCAGCAGTAGGTTGAGTTATTTGTAGTGTCTATTGGTCCAACGTCTATTGCTCCCCAGCTGGTAGTCCGGTAGATGATCAATTTAGTCAGCACCGCTCAAGGTCTACTGGTAGTCAGGTAGATGATCCGGTACATTATCAATTTAGTCAGCAACGCTCAAGGTCTGCTAGTAGTATCTACTGGTCCAGTTTCTTCAACCTATTCTTTTCTAATCATCAAGCTGTAAGATATCAACTATGAACTGCACACTTGATGAAATATGTTAGTAACACAATAACAAGTTTTGTTAATATCAAAACCAAGATTATTTGTGTTTCCAAAACCCAACAGACAAATATATATTTGAAATATTCGTCTTAACACGGAAATTTGTTAAAATAATTTACTAAATATAAAATGTGTATTAAATCGATAGATTTAATTTTTGTGATGGAAATAGGGACACGAAGTTAGGTGTGAACTGTACATATAATGTACATGCACCAGTACACCGGTGACACCCCTATGTTCATAAATGGTCGGGAATTAATATATATCGGTGTATGACGTAAACACACAGTAAAAAGACACGCTAAATCATGGACACACACTAAAAGGTGCGAAAACATGCACTTCTTGTGCGACCACCGACCACCACGCACAAATCTGCCATGTTCGTCGCCGTCCGACCGCCTCTCACCAAGCCCGACATACCACCGTATTCAAAACTCAGAGGTGCGCATTTACATACCAACTAGTTGAAGTTTAGCGTCTGAAAAGCTGTTAAATTTTGGCCTGGAACGAACAAAATTGCGCAGACTAGGGTTCTTTTTGTTTTGGTTCGATTCTTCGATTCTACCACAAATTGGACAAAGCCATACACTTATTATCTTCCTTGCACCTGGATGAAGCTTTCTACACAGGCCACCCCCTCTACCGCCCCTGGAGCTCGCCAGAATCTGAAGAAAAACATGTGTGACCTGCATGCAAATTTGGTGAAATTTTGACATTCGATTTTTCTGACTTTGCTTCGATAATTACCAGCTAATTTGAACTATCAGCTCCGGGTCAGAAGAAAAACGTGTGTGACCTGCATGCGAATTGGGTAAAAATTTGTCATTCTATTTTTCCGACTTTGCTTCGATAATTACCTGTTAATTTGAACTATAATTGTTAGATAATAATTTGATTGGTGAAAAATAATTTAGCAAATTAAATTATGATGTACTCGCGTTTTAACTAACCTAAATTGGTTAAGCTGTGACTAAAATTTATAATCAATTTTTTTATGATTTGTTTATTGAATGTGAATTTATATTGATACACAGTAAATACATCGACCCTACAAGCTGAAGTCGACCCTCGTATATCGAGAAGTAACGGTATGTTGCGATCAGGTAACATACGACAGGTATTTGTATCAGTTGATATATGATTTGATGAATTATGTGAATTACTTGAGATTACGTGGCTACGTGATTTATTTAATTTATGTGGCATTCAAGATTGGCATATCCATGTCTGAAAATAAATATTTTGTTAACACACATCATTTTTATACATACATCGATGCATGATATAAACGTTGAGCTACGATCCTTTGATACTCTGTTCTTTTGGATTGGATGTGGTGACGCTTTGATGACGCACCATATAGACATCCCTTTCCTTGACATGCTCGAGCTATTGAGACATTTGGACCATCATTGTGGGGTCCTCATTACTTAATCCATTATGTATCAATTAAGCATACATGCGTGAGTCTGAATTAAGTAAAAACATGCACTGATTAAGAGTATCTTACTAGTTAAGTTGTTACAAAACCTAACCAACTATACATCACATGTACAAACAAAAACCTACTACAAGATAACTCATAAGCAGTGGTTCAGCTCGCAGCGGAAAATGACTCACATCTCGTCTCCCCACGTCTATGAGTCCCTACAGAAACATTCACACAATGAGTATAGAGAACAACTATCTCAGTGCAATATCAAAACACAATATCAATATCAATGATAAAGCACAATAAATCATCTAACGTGAATGTTCTGTATCATGCATCCACAAATGCACTATGTCATGACATGTCTCAACAATTACCCTATTATCACGAGCCCCATATGATATGCCTATTCAGCTCAATATGTCAGTGGAACCACATCACATCTTCATATTAGCAGCACATATCATAGTACCATACTCATCTGTGATAATAGCAATAGCATATACCCACACCAGGCGTATATCTCTCAAGCCAAAGCATATGTAGTATATCTATCGTGGCAACGATCCCAGCCAAAGCATATACCACACCAGACATATCTATCAAGGCACTGATCTTACCAAAGCATATACACATATCTATCAAGGCATCAATCCCAATCATATGAAATCCATGTATGCACATGCATATGATACTACTAATCATATGACACAAAGATAATATAAATCATATGATACCAAAACTATAACATCATCACATCATATCTATACTCCGTACGTCAACACGTACCTGTATTGCGACATAAACGAGTTAAATTAGGCGTCACTGGTTAAGTGCCTCGTTGTCCCGTCCCCTGAGATGATGCTACAACAATGCCAACAATATATCATGTTATCATAGGCATTAAAATCAACTTCTACAAAAATATAACATTTTTCAACATTCTGCCATCACCGATCGATCGCCCCGGATTCTCGATCGATCACCGAACTGTTCACTCTTCACCGATCGATCGAACAAAATCACCGATCGATCGCCACATGTACCGATCGATCGCCTCAAACTCATCGATCGATCGCCTCATGCTCAAACCGCCTTAAAACTTTACTGTTCGCGGCGATCGATCGAGACCACATGCCGATCGATCGGCACGATCAGAAAAATTGAGACAATGGCGATTTTGAGCTTATCTTCATGGTACTTCTTCTCCTACCCAGAATTTCACATGTAACCATGATTCATGCACTCCCTAGTATCATATAAACATGTTCCTAACATCCTAGAATCCAATTCTTGGCAAAGAAACAAGTTATGATTCTAAGCATCAATAATTGATATTCCCCTTCACATAAATCAATACCAATTACATAATTCAAGTGTAAAACCATGAAATCCTTACCAAGATATTAAGAAATCACTTCACACAACTTCCTAGCTCAATTCACAAGTGAATCCCAAGCTCAAACTATCAAGAACTTGAAAGAGATGGAGAGGAGCTTGTGTAGGATTTTAGTAGGTGTGTTTAGGTGAAGTATGTGATTTCACTTGGTATCCCTTTATAAAAAGCACTTCACTTAATCATCATGCTAACTCACTTTGATACATGGTCATTAGCTCCCTAACTCACTTGAAGTTAATGACATGTGAATTAACATGTACATGAAATGAAATTCAAATTCAAATTCAAATTCAAATTCAAATGCAACTCCAATTCAAATTCCATTCACATGCATATTCAAATGCCTACTAATTCATGTTGATATGTTATTAAATCATTGTACATCATATTTCATTCCCTGCCCTTGCCTTATATCATTTCTTACATGTATTAATTCATTCTTGGTTCCACCCGAACCCCCATTATCATACTGTCAATTGATATAATTACACCATAATCATATCACACGTGTAGACAACAAATCGAGGCATTACAATTCTCCCCCACTCAATGAATTTCGTCCTCGAAATTTCATATACAAACATGTATGTATAGATACGCAACTCAACAATCCTACTACATGAAGCGAGGAAACATCATCATGTATGCAACAGTACAGTACGTATGTACCAACAGTATCATAAAACTGTAAAATCATACCAGAAAACAAATCCGGATACCGTTGCATCATATGCTGCTCTGTCTCCCACGTTGCCTCTTCGACACCCCGTCTGTCCCACTGTACCTTAATCATAGGAATCACTTTATTACGCAACTTGCGTTCAGCTCGATCCAAGATCATAACCGGTCGTTCCTCATACGACACATCTGTATCTATCTGTACATCCGGTAGCTGTAATACATGACTCGGATCTGGTTCATACTTCCTCAACAGTGAAACATGAAAGACATCATGAATACTACTCAAGGCCGGTGGTAGTGCCAATCGATATGCCAACGTACCAATACGTTGCAACACCTCATACGGACCCACATACCGTGGAGACAATTTTCCACGCTTACCAAACCGTACTACACCTTTAAAAGGTGAGATTTTCAAGAACACACGGTCACCAACTTGAAATTCAAGTGGTCTACGTCGTTTATTGGCATAAGCAGCCTGTCTGTCCTGAGCAGCTTTAAGTTTCAATCGAATTAACTTTACTTTCTCTTCCATGTCATGAATCATATCCGGTCCATGTAAGGAAGACTGATTCACATCATCCCAATACAATGGCGATCTACATTGTCGCCCATACAAAGCTTCAAATGGTGCCATCTGTATACTAGATTGATAACTATTGTTATATGAAAATTCCACTAATGGCAATGACTCTTGCCAAGAGGTATCAAACTCTAATACACAGGCACGCAACATATCCTCAAGCGTCTATATCGTACGCTCTGTTTGTCCATCTGTCTGAGGATGATATGTTGTACTCAACCGCACTTCAGTTCCCAACGCTGTCTGTAACCCTTCCCAGAAATGAGAAGTAAATCTCGGATCCCTATCCGATACAATGGAAACTGGAATACCATGTAGTCTCACTACATGTTGAATGTACAACTGTGCCGTTCTCAGATATGTAAACGTCATACAATATGGCACAAAATGAGATACTTTGGTGAGTCGATCAACAATCACCCAAATAGCATCGCAACCAGAAGACGTCCGTGGCAAATGAGTCACAAAATCCATCGTGATATGCTCCCATTTCCACTGAGGAATTTCCAGACTATGTAATTCACCTCCTGGTCTTTGTCTTTCCGCTTTCACTTGTTGACAGATCAAACATCGTTTCACAAAGCTCAATACATCCTGTTTCATACGTTTCCACCAAAATTGTGTACTTAAATCATGATACATTTTCTTCCCTCCAGGATGTATACTGTATCTACTACAATGAGCACGTTGTAGTAGTTCTTGGCGTAGTCCTAATGAAGCAGGTACTACCCAACAATTTCTGCAAAGTTCCATCAGTTGTAAGTACAAATTGAGATGTTTGTCCTTGACTTATCCTTTTCCTTCCACTGTTGTACTTCATCATCAGTCATTTGTGCCGTTCTGATTTTCTCAAAATGTCAGGTTCAACCAACAATGTTGATACCCGTACTGGCACTATTTCCACATCAAAATCATAACCCAAAGTACAACAAGAAGTCATCAAGGCAGATAAATGAATCATCTCATCAGCCGTATGATGTACTTTTCGACTCAAGGCATCTGCTGTAAGATTAGCTTTTCCTGGATGATATTCAATCTCACAATCATAATCTTTCAATAGATCCATCCATCTCCTTTGTCTCATATTCAACTCTGCTTGAGTGAATAGAAATTTTAAACTTTTATGATCTGTGT
Organism: Haberlea rhodopensis; assembly: GCA_907163345.1. Taxonomy (NCBI): domain Eukaryota; kingdom Viridiplantae; phylum Streptophyta; class Magnoliopsida; order Lamiales; family Gesneriaceae; genus Haberlea; species Haberlea rhodopensis. Next base: position 690,215 of record CAJQUN010000254.1, on the reverse strand, counting down.
AGATGGTAAAAGACGTACCATATAAATAATGTCGCCATATCTTCAATGCAAAGACAATGGCAGCCAATTCTAGATCATGCAGTGGATATCTCATTTCATGTGGCTTCAACTGATATACCTTCTTCTGATATTACATGTCCCAAAAAGCCGACACTAGTCAACCAAAACTCACACTTACTGAGTTTGGCATACAACTGATGTGTCCTCAACAATTGCAATACCATATGCAAATGTTGAACATGTTCTGTCTCACTCTGTGAATAGATCAGTATATCATCAATAAAGACAATGACAAATCGATCAAGGTATTCCTGGAAAACCCGATTCATTAAACTCATAAAGACAACAGGAGCATTTGTCACTCCAAATGGCATTACCAGAAACTCATAATGTCCATAACGAGTTCTGAATGCTGTCTTCTGTATATCTCCTTCCCTCACACGTATTTGATGATATCCTGACCTCAAATCAATCTTAGAATAAATCCTTGATCCCTGCAACTGATCAAACAAATCATCAATACGAGGAAGAGGATATTTATTCTTTATCGTTACCTTGTTCAATTGTCTATAGTCAATACACAATCGCATTGTCCCATCCTTCTTCTTAACAAATAAGACCGGAGCACCCCAAGGCGATACACTAGGACGTTTGTACCCCTTGTCCAATAAATCTTGCAATTGAGTTTTCAACTCTTTCAATTCAGTTGGTGCCATCCGATAAGGAGCCCGTGAAATTGTAGAAGTACCAGGTATCAAATCAATACCAAATTCCACTTCTCGAATTGGTGGGAATCCAGGTATCTCATCTGGAAACACATCCGCATATTCTGCAACCACTGGTATCTCCTCCACTTTCCTTTCTCTTTTCTGTTCAGTTACATCAAGGGCATAAATCAAATAACCCGCATGTCCACGCTCTAAAAAACGCGACATTCGGATTGCTGATATCAAAGGAATCCTTGCCCTCGATCCCTGACCATAGAAATACCATTGTGTAAGGACCCTAATCCTTAAATGCGGAACCTGTAAGTAATCCCATGAGCATACAACGCAGCGGAATAAAATTTTTAGGATTCCTAACACCGGATCTATACATAGGTTATCATATCGGATTAAGGAATTACAAGTGTCTCACCCTTGTAGCGTGTTTGAAGCAGAATCCACGGAGCAGCACCACGTCCTACGCCTTCTCCGAGTCAATAGCAAAACTCAAAGGTGAAGGGATGGTTTAATAACAAGTTGCTAGACAAGTTATTAAACCGATACACTAAGCACGCTCGATTCACAATCGAAAGAATGACCAAAATCCACCAAGAACTCCTTCGACTTTTGATGGCCGAGAGCAATTCAAGGTGCGGCCGTGTGCTTCTTAGCTTGTGTAGGGTTATGTGTTATGAAGTTGTCTTGCAATTAAACACCTTGTAATCATCTTTTATTTAATTAATTAAAGGCTTTCATAAAGCCAAGCCTCATGGGCTTAAGCCCATGATTTAATTAATCATTATGATTATTAATTAAGACTCCTCTTAATTATTTAATTCATCCCATGAATTTAATTTCCCTTCTCGATTTAATCTTTTGTGCGACCCGATAGGATCTTGTAATGTTGGCAGTGACATAAAATCTCATTTTATGTCTCAAGCATTGAGCGGTATCTAGCAACACATCAATGCTACCCAAATTACAAGAATGTCAATGACTCGACATAACCTTTAGAACTTGTGATAATATTAATCATGTAACTTAATCCCTTTGTCCTTTGTGTTTAGATTGAACACGAGTCATGGAATAGTCATACTCATATATCCAATCTTTATTTCTTGATCCCCAAGTAGAACTAGAATAAACGAATAAGCTCGATATCTCATATCGACTCATTCGAGCATGGCCATGCATTTTAGTTCTCACTTGATCAAGGGCCAAACACTTCTCCTGTTATATAGGAGGGACAAATCCTATCTCGATCAGTCAACATCCCTCTACATAATTCGTAGTATATCCGATAGTCGCCTTAATAGTTTACCCTGTTACGGGTAACGTTTGATGATATCAAGATACATAACTCCTTATGTTGGGATCTCTGATGATCACAAGTCGTAAGGATTACATACATTATTATCACTATGAGAATTGCATATGACGATCATATAACTATCCATGTTGCATTCTCATGGTGGGTCTGTTCAGTACATCGTTCTCTAAGATGTACCCATATGTTGATTTGATATCTCATATCAATGAACAATTCATCGATCAACACATACTAGTCTCTACGTATTATCATTATCCCTTTCATGATAATACTTGACTAGGAACATCTTTAAGAATAATACAATATTATTCTAAGGACATTAACACATATATTAATTCACAATGCACAGTTAAAAGAATAACATATAATAATGAATTGCCATTCATAAAACCATAAACATTGTATGTCTTAAACAATCATCTAATGACTTGTCTTAGGGCATATCCCAACAAATCTCCCACTCGCACTAAGACCACTCAGACATATACCTAATGCCTAGAGATCTAGTATGACGATCATGCTTCTGCTGTGACAGCGGCTTCGTCAATGGGTCAGATACATTATCATCTGTTGGTACTTTGCATATTTTAATATCTCCCCTTTCAACGATTTCTCGAATAAATGGAAACGCCTAAGTATGTGCTTGGATCTTTGGTGAGATCTTGGTTCCTTAGCCAATGCGATAGCTCCATTGTTGTCACAATAGAGTTCTATCGGATCTTTAATGCTAGGCACCACTCCAAGTTCAGAAATGAACTTCCTCATCCAAACAGCTTCCTTTGCTGCATCCGAGGCAGCAATATACTCAGCTTCCGTTGTAGAATCGGCTACTGTTTCTTGCTTTGAACTCTTCCAGCTCACAGCACCTCCATTTAGGCAATACACATATCCAGATTGCGATCGAAAATCATCTTTGTCGGTTTGGAAGCTTGCATCAGTGTAACCCATTACATTGAGCTCTTCCTCACCTCCATAAATCAAGAATGTATCCTTAGTCCTTCTCAAGTACTTTAGGATGTTCTTGACAGCAATCCAGTGACCTTCACCTGGATCAACTTGATATCTGCTTGTCATGCTCAAAGCATACGATACATCGGGACGAGTACATATCATGGCATACATGATAGATCCAATAGCTGACGCGTATGGAATCTTACTCATGCGTTGTCTCTCATCTGGTGTTGAAGGACACTGTTCCTTCGAGAGATAAATACCATGTGTCATAGGCACGAATCCTTTCTTGGATTCTTGCATGCTAAACCTTTTAAGCACCTTGTCTATGTATGTACTTTGACTTAGACCAAGAAGCCTTCTCGATCTATCTCTATAGATCTTGATTCCTAATACATAGGTAGCTTCTCCTAAGTCTTTCATCGAAAAGCAATTCCCTAGCCAAATCTTTACAGATTGCAAGGCAGGGATATCATTTCATAAGAAGTATGTCATCTACATACAATACTAGGAAAATGATTACGCTCCCACTGACCTTCTTGTAGACACAAGGTTCATCTTCATTTTTGATAAAACCAAACTCTTTGATTGCATCATCAAAACGAAGATTCCAACTCCGATAAGCGTGCTTCAATCCATAAATGGATCGTTGTAGCTTGCATATCTTTCCAGCATCCTTTGGATCGACAAAACCCTCGGGCTGTGTCATGTACACATCCTCGAGCAGATTTCCATTAAGGAAAGCTGTTTTGACATCCATCTGCCAGATTTCATAATCATGAAATGCAGCTATTGCAAGTAAGATCCTTATGGATTTAACCATGGCCACTGGTGAAAAGGTTCATCATAGTCAATACCATGAATTTGTTTGAATCCTTTTGCAACCAGCCGACCTTTATAGGTTTGTACGTTACCATCCATATCGGTCTTTTTCTTGAAGATCCATTTGCACCCTATGGGTCGTACCCCTTCAGGTGGATCAACCAAAGTCCATACTTGGTTTGCATACATGGATTCCATCTCAGATTTCATGGCTTCTTGCCATTTCTCAGAATCATTGCCCATTATAGCTTGTTGATAAGATGACGGCTCATCCTCATCAATAAGTAGTAAGTCACCTTGTTCAGTCACAAGAAATCCATATCTCTGTGGCTCCCAGTGTACTCTTACAGACCTACGCTGGGCTTGTGTCTCTTGAGCAGGTGCTTCTTCCACAACAGCTTGTGGTGCCTGCTCTGTTTCCATCTCAATCTCAGGTTCAGTGTTTTCTTGTGGTTGAACTTCATTAAGTTCTATTTTTCTCCCACTGGTTTTTCTAGAAATAAATTCTCTTTCAAGAAATACACCAGTCCGAGCAACAACTACTTTGTTCTCGGTGGGATAATAGAAATAGTATCCTTTCGTTTCCTTAGGATACCCCACAAATAAACACTTATCAGATTTGGGTCCAAGTTTGTTAGTGGCGTGACGTCTAACGAAAGCCTCACAACCCCAAATCTTCATGAAAGACATACTAGGACGCTTCCCAGTCCATATCTCATATGGTGTCTTTTCCACTGATTTAGATGGAACACGGTTTAGTAAGAAAATCGCTGTTTCTAGAGCGTGTCCCCAAAACGATATCGGAAGATCTGCATGACTCATCATTGATCTAACCATGTCTAACAAGGTTCGATTTCTCCTCTCGGATACACCATTCCATTGTGGAGTATACGGAGGAGTGAGTTGTGGGACTATCCCACACTCCTTTAGATAGTCATGAAACTCTTGGCTTAAGTATTCACCTCCTCGATCTGATCGAAGGATTTTGATACTTTTGCCAAGTTGGTTTTGTACTTCATTCTTGAAATCTTTGAACTTTTCAAAGGTTTCATGCTTATGTTTCATTAGGTACACATACCCATATCTACTGAGGTCATCAGTAAATGTAACGAAGTATTGAAAACCACCTCTAGCTTGTGTACTTATTGGTCCACATACATCACTATGTATTAGTCCCAATAAAACATTTGCCCTTTCAACATGTCCCTTGAAAGGGGCTTTAGTCATCTTGCCCATTAAACAAGATTCGCATGTTTCATATGATTCAAAATCAAATGAATCTAATACTCCATCCTTATGAAGTTTAGATATGCGGTTCTCGTTTATGTGGCCCAAGCGATAGTGCCAGAGATAAGTCGGATTACAATCATTATTTTTAATCCTTTTAGTATTTATGTTATAGATAGGCATATCAAGATTTAATACATAAAGACCATTCACCATTTGTGCACTAGCATAAAACATATCATTTAAATAAATAGAACAACAATTGTCCTTTATTATAAATGAAAAACCATACTTGTCCAAACAAGAAATAGATATTATGTTTTTAGTAATAGAAGGCACAAAATAACAATCTTTCAAAATCATTGATAAACCAGAAGGTAAAGCTAAATGATAATCTCCTATAGCTAATGCAGCAACTCTTGCTCCATTTCCAACTCGGAGATCAACTTCACCTTTCGCCAATGTCCTACTCCTTTTGAGATCCTGTACATTTACACAAATGTGAGATCCACATCCAGTATCTAATACCCATGATGAGAAGTAGATAAATTGACTATAACAAAAATACCTGAAGCGGAAGTCACACTTCCTTTCTTTAGATCCTCCAGATATACTTTGCAGTTCCTTTTCCAATGGCCGGTCTCACCGCAATGGAAACAGTTCCCTTCCTTTGCTATCCCTCCCTTTGGCTTCAGTGCAGAAGACTTTGGCTTAGATCTAGCAAAGACCTTCTTTGCTTTCTTGTTGCCTTTTGCTTTGGCCCTTCCTTTGCCCTTATTCACAATAAGGACATTTGTGGCCTTAGTCTTCTTAGTATTTGCTTCATATGTTCTCAACATACCAAGCAACTGTGGTAGAGTCTTTTCCATGTCAGTCATATTGTAATTTACTACAAATTGACTGAAGCTCTCAGGTAACGATTGCAAGATCACATCGGTGGCCAACTCTTGGTCCAATGGAAAACCTAGCTTGTCCAGATTCTCAATGTACCCAATCATCTTGAGCACATGAGTTCCAACTAAGCTTCCCTCTACCATCCTGCACTGGAATAACGCTTTAGAGACGTCATACCACTCTTGTCTAGCTTGCTGTTGGTACAACTGCTTTAAGTGTTCGATCATATCGAACGCCTCCATTTCCTCATGTTGCTTCTGAAGCTCAGAGTTCATGGTGGCAAGCATGAGGCACCCAACATCAAGTGCGTCACTCTGATGCTTCTTGTAAGCATCCTTTTCGGTTCTTGTAGCCGTTAGGGGAGGTTCCTCAGCGGGTAAGGGTTCCTCTAGGACATATTGTTTCTTTTCTTGTTTGAGGACTATCCTCAAGTTCCTATGCCAGTCTAGGAAATTCGTCCCATTTAATTTGTCCTTCTCAAGGACCGATCGCAGTGATAAAGTGCTAGTAACGTTGTTAGTTGCCATGGATATCTACAATATAAATATGCAAAATAAGTTTATGATTTAAATCATTTAACATGGTCTTATATTAAATGATACTCCCACTATTTTGTTTAAAAAATATCAACCCTCAAAACCTTTAGTGGGCCAAGATCCATATTTCGCCTAATCTTGAGTTAGCTTTGGCTAATCGCCCAAGACTCGGTTATTTAGGTAGACAACACTTTGTCAATTACATCACATATAATTCTTGGATAGTTGGACGAACAACACTTTGTTCAATTCATCAAATGAATTATAATCCAACCCATGCCTCTAGGTTCCCAATCCTATTGAGATAACCTAGTTAAGTCGTACCCAATTAAAGTATAACGGATATCACTTTTATCCTTTCGCGCCTTACTAAGATTGCCACGGTGCTTTGCTTTGGCAAACCCACACATGTACAATCGAAGTTATTGACGAGTACTTTTATTTTGGAAGGCATCTAAAACTTAATATTTTAGAGGGATTTATTGATTTCATGATTAATTTGATAATTTAAAATATGTCCACTACATATAGTTGTATACATATCTACATATATGTGTAATACTATTATCAAACTAAAACATAAGATAAATCATGCATCAACATACATAATTAAACGTGACATGGTTATAGCCCCTACTAATGATTTTCTCAAGCCAATGAGAAAATCCTATGAGTCAACCTTAGGTAACTTCACAAGCACCTTCCTTTGGCTCCAATTTGTGAATGGCCTCCTCATCCCGGCACGATGCTCCATCTTCATTGATCACCATCAATAAAATAAACTACACTATTTACAAGATATAGAATTCCTCGATTCACATTCGAGGGGAACATAGGGGAGGGATTACATTTAGAATGAAATAGAGAAAGGCACGACACGCAGGTCGTATTATAAATTACAAACATCCACAAATCCTATCTAATAGGTCAAAGGGCTATAACCACGCACCATGCTCAAACAACACATAAAGCATGCATTAACATTTAATTAATTAAATTCTAAACATTTTAAATTTAATTCTAATTAAAACTGTAAAATAATTTTTGAAAAATTATCGTACGCTCGGGACATCACATGCCACGAACTAAAGCGACTAAAACACGAACCACCATGGTTCGAACCATGAAGCACACGGCTGGACCAATAGTGGGCCTAGGGTTCGAAACACTAGCCCATGGCCGAGCCATGGCTCATGCGGCGGCGGCGCTAGGGTTCCAACCCTAGCCGCCTTGCACCTTCTCAATACTTTATCGAGCCAATAGAGTTCAAAACCCTAGATAGTGTGCCGGCTTGACCCATGCACGAGCCAGGGTCCGAACCCTAGCCCTTATTCGGCGGCTGCATGGCCATGCACGAGCTAATGGGTTCGAAACCCTAGCTCATGCGGCGGCCGTGAGCCAAGGTGACTAGGGTTCGAAACCCTAGCCATCCTTTGGTGGCTGCCGTGAGCCATGCATGGGCTAACACCTCGATTTTACGCTTTCGTGTATCAAGGTGTTAGCCCATGCATGGCTTTGGTGGTTCGAAACCACCATAGCTCATGCGGCGGCCGTGCTTTGGCAAACCCACACATGTACAATCGAAGTTATTGACGAGTACTTTTATTTTGGAAGGCATCTAAAACTTAATATTTTAGAGGGATTTATTGATCTCATGATTAATTTGATAATTTAAAATATGTCCACTACATATAGTTGTATACATATCTACATATATGTGTAATACTATTATCAAACTAAAACATAAGATAAATCATGCATCAACATACATAATTAAACGTGACATGGTTATAGCCCCTACTAATGATTTTCTCAAGCCAATGAGAAAATCCTATGAGTCAACCTTAGGTAACTTCACAAGCACCTTCCTTTGGCTCCAATTTGTGAATGGCCTCCTCATCCCGGCACGATGCTCCATCTTCATTGATCACCATCAATAAAATAAACTACACTATTTACAAGATATAGAATTCCTCGATTCACATTCGAGGGGAACATAGGGGAGGGATTACATTTAGAATGAAATAGAGAAAGGCACGACACGCAGGTCGTATTATAAATTACAAACATCCACAAATCCTATCTAATAGGTCAAAGGGCTATAACCACGCACCATGCTCAAACAACACATAAAGCATGCATTAACATTTAATTAATTAAATTCTAAACATTTTAAATTTAATTCTAATTAAAACTGTAAAATAATTTTTGAAAAATTATCGTACGCTCGGGACATCACATGCCACGAACTAAAGCGACTAAAACACGAACCACCATGGTTCGAACCATGAAGCACACGGCTGGACCAATAGTGGGCCTAGGGTTCGAAACACTAGCCCATGGCCGAGCCATGGCTCATGCGGCGGCGGCGCTAGGGTTCCAACCCTAGCCGCCTTGCACCTTCTCAATACTTTATCGAGCCAATAGAGTTCAAAACCCTAGATAGTGTGACGGCTTGACCCATGCACGAGCCAGGGTCTGAACCCTAGCCCTTATTCGGCGGCTGCATGGCCATGCACGAGCTAATGGGTTCGAAACCCTAGCTCATGCGGCGGCCGTGAGCCAAGGTGACTAGGGTTCGAAACCCTAGCCATCCTTTGGTGGCTGCCGTGAGCCATGCATGGGCTAACACCTCGATTTTACGCTTTCGTGTATCGTATACAATTATTCGCCAATTATATCAAATACAATTATACGATGATTTTCATAAACTAAAATTAATTTCATATCATATATGAATTTAAACAGTTTTAATAGCACGCAATATTAATTCTAATATGATTAACACAATTTAATCACATAGATCCGATATGAGCCTTGTACACAGCTCTGATACCACTGTAAGTAATCCCATGAGCATACAACGCAGCGGAATAAAGTTTTTAGGATTACTAACACCAGATCTATACATAGGTTATCATATCGGATTAAGGAATTACAAGTGTCTCACCCTTGTAGCGTGTTTGAAGCAGAATCCACGGAGCAGCACCACGTCCTACGCCTTCTCCGAGTCAATAGCAAAACTCAATGAGTTTTGCCTCAACGGTATCCACACGATCAAATCGGGTGAAGGGATGGTTTAATAACAAGTTGCTAGACAAGTTATTAAACCGATACACTAAGCACGCTCGATTCACAATCGAAAGAATGACCAAAATCCACCAAGAACTCCTTCGACTTTTGATGGCCGAGAGCAATTCAAGGTGCGGCCGTGTGCTTCTTAGCTTGTGTAGGGTTAGGTGTTATGAAGTTGTCTTGCAATTAAACACCTTGTAATCATCTTTTATTTAATTAATTAAAGGCTTTCATAAAGCCTCATGGGCTTAAGCCCATGATTTAATTAATCATTATGATTATTAATTAAGACTCCTCTTAATTATTTAATTCATCCCATGAATTTAATTTCCCTTCTCGATTTAATCTTTTGTGCAACCCGATAGGATCTTGTAATGTTGGCAGTGACATAAAATCTCTTTTTATGTCTCAAGCATTGAGCGGTATCTAGCAACACATCAATGCTACCCAAATTACAAGAATGTCAATGACTCGACATAACCTTTAGAACTTGTGATAATATTAATCATGTAACTTAATCCCTTTGTCCTTTGTGTTTAGATTGAACACGAGTCATGGAATAGTCATACTCGTATATCCAAACTTTATTTCTTGATCCCCAAGTAGAACTAGAATAAATGAATAAGCTCGATATCTCATATCGACTCATTCGAGCATGGCCATGCATTTTAGTTCTCACTTGATCAAGGGCCAAACACTTCTCCTGTTATATAGGAGGGACAAATCCTATCTCGATCAGTCAACATCCCTCTACATAATTCGTAGTGTATCCAATAGTCGCCTTAATAGTTTACCCTGTTACGGGTAACGTTTGACGATATCAAGATACATAACTCCTTATGTTGGGATCTCTAATATCACAAGTCGTAAGGATTACATACATTATTATCACTATGAGAATTGCATATGACGATCATATAACTATCCATGTTGCATTCTCATGGTGGGTCTGTTCAGTACATCGTTCTCTAACATGTACCCATATGTTGATTTGATATCTCATATCAATGAACAATTCATCGATCAACACATACTAGTCTCTACGTATTATCATTATCCCTTTTATGATAATACTTGACTAGGAACATCTTTAAGAATAATACAATATTATTCTAAGGACATTAACACATATATTAATTCACAATGCACAGTTAAAAGAATAACATATAATAATGAATTGCCATTCATAAAACCATAAACATTGTATGTCTTAAACAATCATCTAATGACTTGTCTTAGGGCATATCCCAACAGAACCAAGGCATAATAGAGCTAATATAAATGATCAGAGTGAGAAATAACGTGTTGAGTTTATGAGCTTAAGCATTACATGCCAAAAAATAAGGACTACCAAAAATGGATTAAATTACATTCCCCATCAAATGAATGCTATCAACTAGTTTTACACTACTCCTAGAATAGACACTAGGCAAAATAATCCTGTCCTTCATCTACCAAAGATGCTCTTCAAGCTCACTGTCTCAACCCGTCTAGCCCTTCTATCATGCCAAACGTGTACCTACAAGGACAACCCCCAAACATGAGCAATAATAATCATTCATATTCAACACAATATGAAGATAAAGCGTAAATGCATAATCATAATGAAACACTTCCTGTTTTCCCCATGCATTTCAAACGCTTCCCGTTTGGTTGTCCCTGTACCATAACTCATGAGTATAATCAATAGATTATTTTTAATGGTCTAAACATGTCATGAACATATACCATTTCATCAATACCAAATACTGATCCCCAATCCCTAGTCTGTCCATCACAATGTATTTTAATGCCCCTCGCTTATTTACATATAGGTGGCATAGGATAACCTCGCTTCAATGGACTGCGGGACTCCCACCCCTCGCCTCTCATTGAGCGGCAAATACCCTTTCCTCGCCCTATATGATAACCACGCTCAAATGTGACATGCGGCGCTCCCACCCCTCGCTTCACATTTAGCGGAACCAAACAAATAGCGGCAAGCATTAAAATCATCAAGGGATGACCACGACTCATGGGATGTGCACCAATAATCATATGCATCTATAAACATCATGCATAACATGTATTTGCATCCACAATGCAATACCACATATATACTCGCATCCACAATGCATAAACAATGAGTATATAAGATACATGTACCGTTGGGGTGCCCATACGTCCACTACGTACCTTTCCAAAAGTGGATTTGATATGGCTTCAATTCCTCGGTTGTGTTGCTACCTGGGATGGTTCTACACAATCACACAACCCCATATTAGAAGCCAAATAATAGCCAAATACCAAAAATTTGACAAAATAAACCATTTTCCAAAAATCCACTGGCGGCGATCGATCGCTTCACCCAGGCGATCGGTCGCCTCAAAATTTTCACTGCGGCGATCGGTCGCCTCAAACATGGCGATCGATCGCCATTCCTTTGATTAGGCTACTGCCTCTCGGCGATCGGTCGCCTCATTTTAGGCGATCGATCGCCTAACCCGTAAAATGTTACTGTCCCTTGGCGATCGGTGGCCTCTTTTCAGGCGATCGATCGCCTCGCACAGACATGCGATTTTTCACCATTTTTGCTCCCAAAAACCTTCCAACCCATACCAACACTTAACCCAACAAATCAACAACATCAAATACAACATAAACCACTAAAATATACTTCAAAACAAGTATAAACTCAACATATAACCAAACCCACAACAACCCAACAAAAACCCATTTTAAAACCATTCAAAATCATACCAAACTCAAACAAAACCTTACAAAATTAACCATGAGGTATCCATACCTCTTGGGGACCTCAAATCACCCAACAATCTCCACAAATCAAGATTTTTGAAAGGTTTCTCTTCTCCCAAAAGCTCAAGCTCGAAAATGGAAGGGAAAGGGTTTGTTGGAAGTTGATTTTGGTAAAGTGAAAGTGAGAGTGGATGAGGTGGGGTTGGGGAATAAAAGTGTTGGGTTTAATTAAAATGCAATCCACAAATCATGGTGTATAAAACACCCCAACATGATATTTTCCAAAGCATTAAACCAAATGCACCAAAATATCAATTAAACACATGATTTCTAATTAATTGCTAACCAAGGCAAATAAATCATGCTTCCAACCATAATTCCCAACATACCCAACATGCACCCTGAAATGCTATCCCGGGTCATTTTAACACATGACTAAGCATTTCCACATAATAATTCCAATACATAATTAACTACCACCATAATTAATCATATAAACACAATTAATGCACCAAATAGCAATTAATCGTTTCGGGGATATCACACATTGAGTTCCAGTATCAGACTGAAATCTCACTATCTTTTGACTACAATCCACAACAGACTGATATTTATGCAATACATCAATTCCAAGGATGCAATCAAAATCTGACATGTCTAACACAATCAAATCAGTCTGTAGCCCATACTCAGTCTCAAACTGAATAGCACAATCACACACACTCTGACAAGTCATCACAGTAGTTCCCATGGGTGTCGAGACATAAAGAGGCATCAACAGTGGAGACGAGCATATATGATACTGATCAATAAAGGCTTGAGCAATAAAAGAATGTGATGCACCAGTATCAATCAAAAGTAAAGCTGGATAAGTTAATAAAGTACACTTACCCGCTATCACAGTATCAGGAGCTGCCTCTGCTTCTTCCCTATTCAGTGCATACACCTGAGCCTGAGGTGTTCCTGTCCTCTATCCTCCACCAGACTGCGGTACACCCTGTGGTCTCTGCTGCACTGTATTCTCTGACATTGGTCCTGTCCTCTGTTGTCCACCCACTTGAGGACAATCACGGATCACATGTCCTGGCTTCCCACAACGGAAACAAACCACCGTATCAAACTGTGGACAATTTCTTTGATAATGTGGCCCTCCACATTTAAAACATTGTAGTCCTCGTCCACTATTACTACTACTTCCTTGGGACTGTCCTTTAGATTTTCGGTCATCCCCTTTCCGTGGTCCAAAACGTTTCCCACTAAACCTAGATGAAGATGCACTACCTCGTGGTGATTTAAATGGTTCTCCTCTAGGTCTCATACTGTCAGATGTAGGTGGTTGGGCTTGTCCAACATCCTTGTATACCCCTACGGCAATCTCAGCCATCTCAGCCCTAGTCAATGCTTCTTCATATGATGTAGGGTTATTGGACATTACCCTATCAAACAATTCAGGCCTCAAACCTTTCACAAATTGTCTGATCTTTGCCTTGGTGTTAACAGCAATATGTGGCACATACCGGAGCAAAGAAGAATAGTGCACAGCATAATCAGATACTGTCATTGATCCCTGTCTCAAATTTGTAAACTCATCATCTTTCCTCTGCCTTGCAGCAACAGAGAAATAATGCTCCAGAAACTTCGTTCTAAACACATCCCAGTTAACTGTCTGTCCTTGAGCCCTCAACTCAAGTACTGTGGATTTCCACCACATCATAGCTTTCTTCGCTAACTGGAATTCAGCTAAGCGTAACCAAGCAGTCTTGGCACACGGTGCTGATACAAAATCTGTTCGACACGTTCCAGCCACTCCTCTGACAGTTCCCCTGATTCAGTCCCCTCAAACCTGGGTGGCTGATAACTCAGAAACTGCGTCAACGTCAATTCTCCAGGCAATAGTACCTGTTCCACTGGCCCTTGCTCAATCGGTGGTGGTGGCACAGGCACCATCCTCACACTAGCATTGCCACTTAGGGCATCCCCAACATCCTCATGATACCCTCTGTCTGTCATAGCTGTAGATCAAGGATTAACAATAACATTCACAATTATATCACATGTTAGAATCACATCATATTCCAAATCCTAACATCAAGTGTTTAGGTAACTCCCTAATACACTTCCTCTACCCATGTTCACCTCGTTCTCGAACCACTGCTCTGATACCACTAATGTGGGGTCCTCATTACTTAATCCATTATGTATCAATTAAGCATACATGCGTGAGTCTGAATTAAGTAAAAACATGCACTGATTAAGAGTATCTTACTAGTTAAGTTGTTACAAAACTAACCAACTATACATCACATGTACAAACAAAAACCTACTACAAGATAACTCCTAAGCAGTGGTTCAGCTCGCAGCGGAAAATGACTCACATCCCGTCTCCCCACGTCTATGAGTCCCTACAGAAACATTCACACAATGAGTATAGAGAACAACTATCTCAGTGCAATATCCAAACACAATATCAATATCAATGATAAAGCACAATAAATCATCTAACGTGAATGTTCTGTATCATGCATCCACAAATGCACTATGTCATGACATGTCTCAACAATTACCCTATTATCACGAGCCCCATATGATATGCCTATTCAGCTCAATATGTCAGTGGAACCACATCACATCTTCATATTAGCATCACATATCATAGAACCATACTCATCTGTGATAATAGCCATAGCATATACCCACACCAGGCGTATATCTCTCAAGCCAAAGCATATGTAGTATATCTATCGTGGCAACGATCCCAGCCAAAGCATATACCACACCAGGCATATCTATCAAGGCACTGATCTTACCAAAGCATATACACATATCTATCAAGGCATCCATCCCAATCATATGAAATCCATGTATGCACATGCATATGATACTACTAATCATATGACACAAAGATAATATAAATCATATGATACCAAAACTATAACATCATCACATCATATCTATACTCCGTACGTCAACACGTACCTGTATTGCGACACAAACGAGTTAAATTAGGCGTCACTGGTTAAGTGCCTCGTTGTCCCGTCCCCTGAGATGATGCTACAACAATGCCAACAATATATCATGTTATCATAGGCATTAAAATCAACTTCTACAAAAATATAACATTTTTCAACATTCTGCCATCACCGATCGATCGCCGAACTGTTCACTCTTCACCGATCGATCGAACAAAATCACCGATCGATCGCCACATGTACCGATCGATCGCCTCAAACTCACCGATCGATCGCCTCATGCTCAAACCGCCTTAAAACTTTACTGTTCGCGGCGATCGATCGAGACCACATGCCGATCGATCGGCACGATCAGAAAAATTGAGACAATGGCGATTTTGAGCTTATCTTCATGGTACTTCTTCTCCTACCCAGAATTTCACATGTAACCATGATTCATGCACTCCCTAGTATCATATAAACATGTTCCTAACATCCTAGAATCCAATTCTTGGCAAAGAAACAAGTTATGATTCTAAGCATCAATAATTGATATTCCCCTTCACATAAATCAATACCAATTACATAATTCAAGTGTAAAACCATGAAATCCTTACCAAGATATTAAGAAATCACTTCACACAACTTCCTAGCTCAATTCACAAGTGAATCCCAAGCTCAAACTATCAAGAACTTGAAAGAGATGGAGAGGAGCTTGTGTAGGATTTTAGTAGGTGTGTTTAGGTGAAGTATGTGATTTCACTTGGTATCCCTTAATAAAAAGCACTTCACTTAATCATCATGCTAACTCACTTTGATACATGGTCATTAGCTCCCTAACTCACTTGAAGTTAATGACATGTGAATTAACATGTACATGAAATGAAATTCAAATTCAAATTCAAATTCAAATTCAAATGCAACTCCAATTCAAATTCCATTCACATGCATATTCAAATGCCTACTAATTCATGTTGATATGTTATTAAATCATTGTACACCATATTTCATTCCCTGCCCTTGCCTTATATCATTTCATACATGTATTAATTCATTCTTGGTTCCACCCGAACCCCCATTATCATACTGTCAATTGATATAATTACACCATAATCATATCACACGTGTAGACAACAAATCGAGGCATTACAATCATTTATTGGCTCTACGATACCTAGCGGATGGGTGCACGATACTGACATGACATGACATGCATTTACTTTCATTTCATTTCATATATCATTTTATGGATGCATGTTGTATTTCTTTTGATCGTTCCATATTGGGCTTTTGCTCATCCCCAAGGGGGTGGTTGTTGTCTTTGTATGTGGGCAATGATAGGTAGTACAAGTGGCTAGGCCCCGAGAGAGGGCACGTCCGGTGTGAGCCACACTTGAGGTTTTATTCCTTTTATCCCAGTAGTCTATGTACCAAGGGTGTGTCCATGGGGTGTGACGAGTTTACGTGTATTTAGTGTCTTTTAGCCCATTATGGATATGTGTATACTAATTTGATATGTGTATGTTGGTTTATGTTGATGGATATGAAACTGATGGTATCGACATATATTTTCAGTATATGTCTATTGATATTGGTGGTATGTTCCGCGTACGAGGAGGTCATGCCAAAATTTTTAGGGCCATATGTTAATAAATGATAAACTAATCTTCCGTTTTTTACGTCATAATTATCATTGTGTGATCATTAATCACCTAATTAGGTTTGGGCACTCACATACCAGACCCGAAGAAGGTAAAAAGTTGTAATGCTATCACGAGTTCTGCTGCTGCATTCAGAAACATATCAACAGGTGTATCATCTCGTATTTTGAGCATATCGCTCCCATACAAACTCGAAATAGTGTCATTCTTGATTTCTTTGAAAGCAAAGAAAAAAGGCTACAGCTTTTATGTTGATCAATGTGCCCAGAGATCAATGAATCAAGAGTTATACGCAAGAGACCACGGCTACTGGAATGGAACAACATATAGAGTTCGAGCAGCATAGCAGACTTCGAACAGCAAGGTTGGCTTGCAAGCTTCTAGCAAAGTTGACCAGCAAGGTCAACGTAGCAGACTTGACCCAGAATATGAACGTTGCAATGTCAAATAGTGCAGAACCTTTTCAATAGGCATATTATTGTACCTAATGTATATATCATTGTTTGGGATTAAAGAGAACCTCTTTGGGGATTCAACATGGGGAGCTACAAAGAGCAGTCAAGCTTAAATGAGAGAAATCTCAAACATCTGGTATCTCTTTCAAGCTTATATCAGATTCATTTTGGAATCATGTGTTCCTTTATATTCACTCTATTCTTTGTATTTGAGAGTTTAAATGAGAGTGAATATATTTTCTGGCAGCTTGCAGCGACTTTCGAAAAATTAGCATAACTTCTTGCTCAGATGTCCAAATGATGAACCATTTTTTGCGTAGCAAAGTAGACTTGAAGAGAATCGCATCGGTATAGGTCTTGCAGTATTTTTCAGGAGGAAAAGCATTTTATTCTGCAAAATCGACTCATGTGTGCTGCCACAAAAAAGATGATATGGACATTGTTGGGTTTTGTCAAGAAATATAAGTATGTTGTCAAGTATGCTTCATCCATCATCAAAAGAGGTATTTTTGTTAAAAAAATAATTGTGCATTGCATTTTTAAAATTTTTTTCTACCCCATTTGCTTTCACTTGCTCAAATTTTCAAACCTTTTAAAATTAAGGGAGGGATTTAATTCAATCTTTGAGAGGGAAAATTTTATTTGTCTTCCTTTTTTAATTCACACAAAAAGGGAGAGAACTATGTTAAAATAAAAATCTAGTTTCTTGTTATGCAACATTATGCTTAAATATTTATATTTTTATCCAAGTTTTCTGATCATCAAAAAGGGGGGAATTGTTGGGTTTTTGGGAACACGAATAATCTTGGTTTTGATGCTAACAAATCTTGTTATTGTGTTGCTAATATATTTTATCAAGTGTGCAATCCATAGATGATATTTTAGAGCTTGATGAATTGTTGAGAAATGACTCGAAGCTATTATGTTGAATTGAGAATTCAACTTCCGGTAGACCCCGAGCGCTGCTGACTAAATCAGTCATATCTCATAGCATATCAAAATGACCTAATTCCAAAGGGGTTGACTAATCAACTCAATTATCTACAAGTTGTATTTCAGATCAGCGGACATGATTCGAAGGTTTACATGACGAAAAACATGTCTGCCAGAGTATGTTGGTGCAAAATTGAAACAACAGCAGACATATTGTAGCAGCTGTGGTATATTGGCCATAAATCTCAACTCGCTGGAAATATAAGACAAAGTTCTACAAATCATCTTCGAAAGTTGAAAACTGAATCAAACGTTAAGATGGTCAAAACGCTTCTACAAGTCTCGTATTGTGCATATGAAATCAATAGACTTACAGCAGGAGTATCGTCTCGTATTTTGAGCATAACTCTCATACAAACTAGAAAACAAGCAATTCTTGATTCCGTGGAAAGCTAAAGAAAGGGCTACGACTTTCATGTCTATGACTTTGCCCAAAAATCAAAACAATAGCCATAATCAAGAGAACAGAACAATAGACTTTGGACATCAAGGTTGGCAGCTGACTTCTCAACTTGAGCATTAGACTCAACCAGTAGACGTCAACCATCAAACTTCGAACCAATAGAAGTAAAGGGACTTCTAAATAGTAGAAGCCAATGGACTTTGAAGCAGTAGAGGTTAGCAAACTCGACAATAGACTTGCAAGTAGACCTACCCTACCAGACCAAAAATAGCAGAATTCCAGAAACAGCCAAGAAACAGAATATGACTGTTGCAAGATCGGGAAGCTTACCAAAACTTTCCCAATGGCTATATTCTTGTATCTATCGTATATATCGTTATTTGAGGCTATATATACAAGTCTTGGAAGCTCAAAAACAGCTGACTGGAGATCAATCCAAGCATTCCAAAGCAAACGTATTTGGGATTCAAATGGGGAACTTCAAAGACAAAATCTACTATAAAGAGCACTCCCCAACCTTTTGGCACCTTTTTCAAGTTTATATCATATCTGCATTGAGATCATTTGTGCCCATATATTCACTATATTCTTTGTATTTGAGAGCTTAAATAGAAGAGTGGATATCATTGTAACAGTTGGTGATTTATTACAACTGGATGAGATAGTCTTTGCATGTGAGACTCTAAAGAACATGTTCTTTGTGATCTGTGTGGCCTAGGAGTTTATCTTTGTGGTATTAGCCTAAGTGAGGTTGTACAACGGGATTGTATTATTCAAAGTCTTCTAGTGTATCATTCCATTCGATGGAAGAATGGAAGATGTATAGTTGAATCATTTTATGTGTTTGATAAAACACCAAAGTGTAGCTCACTAAGTGTTCGTTAATATGCTTCAACAAACTGTTTTTACATATTTTGCTTGCATATTTTTCAAATGATTTACAAATTGGTTAATCGGTTTTAGAGTAGGTTATGTCGAGTGTTTTCCGCTAGATTTAGAAACCAAACTCGATATAATATATTGGTGCTCGATTCAAGTTCGAACATTTCAAGAACAAGAGTTATTGTAGCTCTATCGCAACAAAGTTTTAAATAGTGTTTATTCAACCCTCTTTTATGCTCAACTGATCCCAACAAGTGGTATGCAGATTGTTCTTGAAAGAGCATTCCCTCTCGAGATTTTATAAATTTTGACGAAAATCATATCTTTTCATGAGCATGAAATATTTACATTACATATTTTTCAAATTTTTCGCATAAAAGTCAATTTCATTGCATTTATTTTGCCCGAAAATAATTTTAAAATCTATTTTAAAACATTCAAAATTTTGTTCAAATTCCAGTACTTGTTCCATGTTTAAAAATTCATTTTTGGAGTTTTTCTAACGTTTTCGAAATATTGACAGAAACTTTTCAGCTTGCAGCGACTTTCGAAATATTGGCATAACATCTTGCTCGAGTGTTCAAATGATAGACCTTTTTTGTGTTGCAAACTATACAATATGTAAAGAAATGAAGAAACAAATCACAAACTTGGAAATTCAAAGCACTGATAGATCACGAGGCTTTCCTCGATCGTTCGAGCTCGGCAGGGTTCTGACCAACAAAATTAATTGATACGCAATTGATCGCCAGACATTAATCGATCGATCAGCGAAGGCAGAAAATTTTAGAAACGAGATTGATAAACTCGCGATCGATCGGCAACTGCAGCTCGATTGATCGCCCGACGAAGATTTTTGGAAAAAAAAATCATTTTAGAGAGTTTCTGGGTAGCATCAGGTTGTGGAACCTCATTTTGTAATGCATTCTTCTGTGAAAACAGGGTTTCTGGGTCAACTTCTTCTTCATCGTGTTTTCTGAAGGACATAAAGTTTTCTCTATCAAAAGTCTGAGTATCCTTTTGACTGGGACCTTGTAGTCTGAATTGATGAATCGTTTCACCAAATCTCCGCTGATCCTTCATCCTTGGGTATCGAAGTTTTCCTTCATCACCACGCTTGCTGCGAAAACTAATTGGGAATCTTTGGTGAAATGCTTCCCTTTGTCTCTGGACAATGATCTTATGACTACAAAGGGTTGTGAAAATAAGTCTCCTTGTCTCGTTCTCCTGTGTGAACAGCTTGAATGTTTGTAGAAAATTGTTTCCTAGCAGCATATTATCTCATGTATCATGAAAATAGATAGGTGAAGTCTTGACTTTATACCAGGGAGTACCGCCTGCTCCCTGATTATTATCTCCGTTAACTAGACTCCTTCATTAAGAATAAGAATCCGCTTAGAAAGATCTCTTCCGGCAATGACTGGTAATTTCTCACCAACTTTTTAGGGAAGATGTCTCTTTTGGCCTTGCAAATTCCAGCTCCTGAATCAATATAAGCTGCAAAATATTCTGCTCAATATTTCTCGTATAACATCCCGACTAAGATGTATAGTGAAAATGGACTGGTGGTCATCGATTCTATATCTTTCTCCATCCATCATGAATTCCATTCCATCATGTAATCTTTCCCAAGGTTTATGTTCCTCGAGAAACTCAATCCCAAGAATAAGCTGTTCTGGGATTCTTCCTGCTGTCCCGTCAATTGTGATATCAATTTCACCAATTTTGAGGTTTCCTTGATATCTACCAACTGTAGGTTGTTGTAAATAATATAGGACATCACAAGGAAAGAAGTTATCCTTTTCCGTAATGTCAAAGATTATGTCAACTTCTCGACATCCTTTTGGACACTTCAGAACTCCCTTTGTTTTGAAGATATATGGGATTTTTTGAATCCTTCTTGAGAATGCCTTTTATTTTTCTCCGGGATAGTTGCTGATTAACATATCCTGTTGAAAAGACATTCTTCTTGGCTCGATCATAAGGATCCTGCTTCTGTTCAAAAGAGGCTGGTCCTGTATCCTCATGTCGATTTCTCCAATTGTCGGAGTATTAATAATATCCGGCAATACTGATTTTGGAAAATCTTTGAAGATTCTGGGGACTTCGATGAATTCTTTTCTCAAGAATACTTCTGAATGATGTGTATTCGAGATCGAGTAAGGCATATTCCCTTCTTTCATCAAATCATTTATTTTAAATTCTTGATGAAGAGTAAGGACCTTGTTGACATCTCGATCTCCCAAATTGTATGCAATTCTGGGATAGATGTTGAAGGCCATCTTTCCAGCATACAAATTTCCTGCAACTGCGCCAAAACAAGAGTCTTTGAGGTTTGGGATTCTTTTGTAAAAGATCGCCATGTTGAGTGTATCAATTCCTTCTTTGAAAGTTTCTTTGATGATAATTCTAATGGCTCCGATATGAATCCATGAGAGTGTGCTAGCAACTTCTCTTCTCACCTTGTTCTTAATCTCCTAGATTTCTCTGTAGGAATTAACTGCATCTAAATTTGGTTTCCCGTGAATTCCAACGGGATCGCAAATTCACCTATTGTCACCTTATGTATAATCTGATGATTCCTGCTTCGAAGACCAATCATATCCATGGCTTTTTCCATTGCTCCAATTGTAAATCCATCATACATCTGAATATTTGGATCTTCTTTCATGATCCTCATAAGAGTTTAGAAACAGTGATATGAGAGAAAAATCCCGACGTCTCTTCTCTGATCATATGTTGAAGGAACTCTCCTTCTCTCTGATTCTGAACTGGATTCACCTCCATTATTATAATAGATCTCTTCTTTGTAGATGCTTTCATCTTAGGGGATATCCTCAAATTGATACACCTACACCAAATCTTGGAAATAAACAGCATCCTCAAACTCCTTGGTATCCTCGAACTGTTTTACTCATCGATTTTGGTTCTCTGGACAATCTGTAGAGATATCTCATCTTGCTCCACACGTCCAGCAGTTACAATCTTTAAAACTTTCATTCGTTCTAGTATGAGTACTTCTGAAAGTTCTCTTTGTTGGTGCTCTACTGGTACTTGCTTGATTAGAATCGATTGATGAGGTTCTACTCCCTGTTGGTCCCGATCTTTGCCCTGATCTGTAACTTCGGGCTTTATGCTTTGACAAGAACTTTCTAAGTCTCCATGAAGACCTGACTCTTCTCGAACTACTTACTCGGGCATATGGATGATTTCTCTGCGTTTTCATCTTCCGCCTTTGGGAGTAGTTCCCAATGATTGTACTACATCCTATTCTGTCATCTTCGCCTTCCATCTGTACTATGTAAAGAGTTTGATGTACTCATCTACATAACATATATTGTGTAGTTCCAGACTATATAGAGCTTGTCTATATTTGTTCGCCTTCTCTTGCTCCATTCCTTCGAAGTAACAATTCCAATGAAACAGATTTTAAGGGTTTGGCTATATTGTCCACAATATTTTTAGGGACTCTCCGGCTAGAACTTCTTCTTTGGTACCTGGGTTAGTGAGTTCCCAGACAATTTTGGGTGATCTTTCCAGATTCATATTAAGTAGTAATATGAATCATTCTTTGTTGAGATCAAGAATTCTTGCTGCGATTCTCATTGCTGAAGCTCATTCATCAATAAGAACTTCTCAATTTTTGAAATAAAAAATATCCATGTTGAGCATAAGTGTAAGGCCTCTATACCTTAAGTATGGTTTTAAGTGCAATAAGAGAACTAAGTATGCATAAATCAGAGTAAGAGTTCATGTTGATGTCCTGAGCTTAAGGGTTACAGTGTCAAAAAGTTTCCAAAAAGGAATTAATTACATTCCTATCAAAATGAGTGTAAGTTTATAGATTTACTCTACCCTGTGTAGAAACTATACAAAAATTTCATGTCTTGCTATTCCAGTAGCACTCCTCACAGCTCAAAGCATCAACCCTGACCCTAGTCCTCCATGCCAAATTGCACCTACAAGGACAACCCCAAACTATGAGCATATAATAATCCATATTCAACACAATATGATTATAAAGCAATGCATAAACCAAAAATACAAAGCACTTCCTGTATTCCAATGCATTTAAAATGCTCCATTTGGTTGTCCCTGTACCATAATCTCATATCCATAATCAATGGATTATATTATGGTTTTTCAAATGTCATGACATATAACCATTTATTTATCACCAATCATCAATAACCAATCCCTAGTCTGTTATAACAGTGTCTGTTAATACACCTCGCTTGTCATGACCGCGGCACTAATACCCATCGCTTCGACATATCAGCAGCATTGAATAACCTCACTCATAAATGTGACATGCGGCGTTCACCCTCGCTTCACATTTTAGCTGCAAATATTCTTTGCTCGCTACGATATGACAGCGGCAAGTATTCTATCATCGCTTCAAGTGACATCGGCAAATCCTTTAAAATCATCACTAGAATATAACCATGACTCATGGGATATACACCAAGTATCCAACATATACATATATGCAACAACAATGCATAATTCAACATGTATTGCGCCCACGATGCACAATCCTATATATACTTGCATCCATAATGCACAATCCAAAGTATATAAAATACATGTTACCGTTTGGGTGCCCTACGTCTCTCTACGTACCTTTCCAAAATATAGAATGTTGCAGGACTCTATCCCCTGCGTTGTGTTGCTACCTGGGACGGCTATACACAAGCGTACAACACAATATTAGAAGTCAATTCATAGTCCAATATCAACAATTCCATCAAATTACAAAATTCCATATTTTTCAACATTTCAAGCCTCTTGATCGATCGTACCTCGAGCTCGATCGATCGGGAGATGATAGTTTTTGGTACCCAACTCGCTGCCTCGCTCGATCGATCGAGGTGGCCTCACCGATCGATCGAGGAGCTTTGTCGATCAATCGAGAGTCCTCACCGATCGATCGAGCCTTACACTTTCTTCCCAAATATTTCCTCGGCCATGCGCGATCGATCGGAGGTTTATGCTCGATCGATCGAGCAGCTCTGTTAACGCGAGAAATCTCCATTTTTTGTGCATAGCATTCATGCTAACTCAACATCTACTACAAATCAATAAACTTCATCAACTCAAAAACATAACAACCTCCATAATACTACCATGCAACTACTCAAAAACCAACCTCAACAAAAATGCAACCAAACATGCCATTTTTACTCAACACAATAACTCTCCTCAACCAAAAATATTGAACCAAACAACACATGATTCCTTACCTTCTTTTTTGCTCCAACTTTTAGAAAGATCAAGCAACAAAATTTCAAGTCTTCTTCTCCTTCCTCTTTGCTAGGTGCTGGACGTTTTTTTGAGGAGAGAAGGGGGAGGATTTTTGTGATAGAAATCATGTGGTGGGAGAGTGGAGAGGAGGCATGGGTGAAGCATGGTGGAGGCATGGGTTGTCTGGTGGTGATTGGATGATAAGATTTATTTTATGTCCCGGTATTTAGCATGATGTATTAAAATATCCCTACTTGATATTTTATAGCATTTACTCAATTAAAATGCATCAAAACTCCAATTAAACCTGCTTTACCAAAAATAATTAACACCCACCCCAAACAAACCATGCCATAACTCAATTTCCCAACATGCATCCAATGCACCCTGAAATGCATCACCAGGCCACGCCCACCGCAAGACTAAGCATTTCACCATAATTATTAATTCAACACCAAATAAATTAATACCATAATCATCACCTAAACATAATTAATGCCCAAATGCACATAATCATTTCGGGGGTATCACAATACTCCCCTACTTATAAGATTTCGCCCTCGAAATCAGCATGCACTTACCAATCCGAAACAAAACATAATTTACATACCAAAAAATAGTTTCGGATAGTGCTGCACCATATGTTGCTCCGTCTCCCACGTGGCCTCCTCGACACCCTGCGATCCCACTGAACTTTAATCATCGGTATCACTTTGTTCCGAAGTCTACGATCTGCCCGATCCAGAATTCTAACCGGTCGTTCCACGTAGGACATATCAGCATCTAACTTAACATCTGAAGGCTGTAATACATGAGACGGATCGGCTCATATTCCGCAACATAGATACATGAAACATGTTATGTATACCAGACAAAGACGGTGGTAAGGCCAATCGGTAAGATCTCGTACGGCCCAACATACCTCGGAGATAATTTCCCGCACATTCCGAATCGCACAACACCTCTGAAAGGTGAGATCTTCAAAAAGACCCTATCTCCCAACTGAAACTCTAACGGTCGCCGCCGTTTATTAGCATAAGCCGCATGTCTATCCTGAGCTGCTTTCATTTTCTGCCTAATCACCTTTACCTTCTCTTCCATTTCCCGAACTAACTCCGGTCCTCCGACCGATTTACGATCCAAATCGTCCCAGCACAACGGTGATCTACATCGTCTACCATAAAGGGCTTCAAAAGGAGCCATCTGAATACTTGCCTGGTAGCTATTGTTATATGAGAACCCTACCAAGGCCACTGAATCCTGCCATGAAGTATCAAACTCCAATACATATGACCGTAACATGTCCTTGATCATTTGTATAGTACGCTTGGTCTGGCCATCCGTTTGGGGATGATAAGCAGTGCTCAACCTTACTTCAGTTCCCAAAGCTGACTAAAGACCTTTGCAAAAATGAGATGTGAACCTTGGATCTCGATCAGACACTATAGAAATAGGGATCCCGTGCAATCTTACCACATCTCGAACGTATAATTGAGCCATCCTCAAATACGTGAAGGTCATACTATATGGAATGAAGTGAGCCACTTTGGTCAGTCTGTCCACAATCACTCAAATGGCATCAAAACCCGAAGTAGTCCTCGGCAAGTGGGTCACAAAGTCCATGGATATGTCCATTCCGATATCTCTAAGCTCTTCAGTTCGCCACCAGGCCTCTGTCTCTCAGCCTTTACTTGCTGACAGATCAAGCATCTCTTAACGAATGCTATTACATCTCGCTTCATCCGTTTCCACCAAAATTGAGTACATAGATCCTTTTTGTAAGGACCCATGTGCCCTTAACCGGTTATTAGTGTATTAAGCCAAGCATTTAGTGCATGTAATCATATACGTAGGGGGGAAATACACTTGTCACCATAGCCATTCATGCCAATAATAAAATTCCTTTACATTATTCCTTATAATGTCTAGTTTCCCTACCCAAGTCCACATACATATCATGCACCATTATAATACACTAACATGTTCTCAATTCATTTAGCAATTTAATAAATAATTGCATGCAACCATAAATGAAGAGAGAAAACCATGCCCATTTATACATTCCATATACACGTAAAGACGTACTCACATGAGAGCACCCAATGTATAAGCGTGTATCTAATGTATAAAATACTCTACCAGATACCGTTACTGGTACTTCAATTCTGGAAGCACCTCACAGGCACAGCTCGATCTCAACTCTGTATCTATGTACTTATTCAACCAGCTCTGGTACCTCGACCCTGGAAGTACCCCTATCAATAGCCCGAGCTCAACTCCAAAGTTACCGCTGCACCTATGTTACCTGCCCCAACAGAGACAGCCCCCACACGGGGTGAGCATACCGATACCACCAATCCAATAATCATAATATTCAGTTCATAATTTACAGAATGTAAATGCCATGAATTTAAATAATACTCCCTGGATGGTATCATCCTCATCTGGGATCCCATGTATTGTCCATGTTCTCAAAATAATCAAACCATTAAATTCTCAAAGCCAGTTGATCATCTCATTGATCAACTAAAACCATTCCTGCTATACCAGTTACATAACCAGATATGATAAAATCATCAAATAGAGTACTACAAATATCCCATGTATCTAGCAAATGACTCCATATTTCTATCTCATAGCTCGCTACACAATAGCGGCATTTTAACCCCACACATGCTCAACAATAGTGGCGTCATAACCGATGGTCGCTCAACGGCGACAGCATCCCAATCATTACTCGCTCAAAGGCGGCCCATATAATTCCCAATAAATGTTCATTCATCGCAATTACCATGTACCATGCATTTCCATAACCCTTTATAGTAAGTACCATATACCATGCATTTCAATATCCATTTAATACAATTACCACATACCGTGCATTACAATATCCATTTAATGCAAATGCCATATACCATGCATTTCACAGTTGTAATATTATAACAGGCTATGCTCATACGTCATACGTACCTTATACTTCCGTAGTTCGAGTCCGACCTCGCCTGAGTCCCACGACCCGATGAATTATGTGCTAACACATAAATAGCTCTCAATTAAACATAAGCATGCAACCACGTGCCCAAGCACGTTCATAACCCCCAAACATATCGTCAATCCATGACGATTACCAAAATAAAAGCCCCCCGGCTAAGCATGGATAATACCCAAAATTTTCCATTTTTCATGTTTAAAAGATAGCCGAAAACCCAACCGAGAATTCCATTTTATTAAACTTTGGCTCCATCAATCCATTTTAAAAGTATAGCATTCCCATTGGAATGTAGACAATGCCCCGGAAATGGGCTACTCAAACCCCGATTCCAAAATCGCGACATTTTTCCAAAATTTCCAAAAAAAAAAAGTTTCTACGGGCGGCGATCGCTCGCTTCGCCCTAGGCGATCGATCGCCTCGCAAAATGGCATGGGCGATCGATCGCCTCATTTCCAGGCGATCGGTCGCCTCTCATTGTTTTGGCTACTGCCTCATGGCGATCGATCGCCTCATTGTTCATCTTCCACAAAATTTTATCAACGTCGCGGTGATCGATCGCCCCGCCCTAGGGATCGATCGCCTCTCCTGTAACAGCCTAAAATGGCATTTTTCTTGCAAAATCTTCCCCAATAACAAAGCTCACACCCCATATAACATAAACCCTTAACAAGGGGCTATAAATCAATTCCAAAATACAACACCCAAAAATCTTTAAAACTCATTTCTTTAAACCCAACATAAATCCTTCCCAAACACCACAAAACCACTATCAAATCGAAGATAAATGCGAGGGAATGAATCATACCTTATTATCTTCGAGAAATTCGGCTCCCAAGTCAAGCAACCATCGATTTTCATCAAGGGATAAAGAGGGGAACATGGGTGGGGAAGGAGGCGTAGGAGAGGGGAGAGAGGGAGGAGATTCCGTGTAATGACGGAACACCGAGTCTATTTGGTATATATAGCTCCCAAGCTCCAAAATACCAACTCCTCCACAAATACATCATGATTCATTAAATATCATATGTTTTCAATAATTATCTCTCCAACTCAAATTCCATTACCAGCCCCAGTACAAAGTACTCAGGACCCCAGATCCCACCAAAAACCAAATTCCAAGGTTATCACTACGATGAGAATACAGTCTCATCCCTTGGATCCAACGACTCCAAAAACCGGGTTTAAAATCCCCGAGAGTCCCGAAACCGCAATTAATTCATAATTGCCACAATTAAAATCCATTAAAGGTTATTACCACACCGGTATTAACACCATTAATCCCCGGGCATTACAATTATCCCCCACTAACAAAATTTCGCCCTCAAAATTTGCACGGCATACTCCACGTATTGCCGAGATTACAAAATCCAAACGGATTCACATCGTCGAATCATGGACATATCATGAATGACATACCAACCGCGAGGATACTGACCTCGCACCAAAACCTGGAATGGGATAAACCTCCCAAACCATTACAACCGCCACAGAACGTCAGCATACTCCCAATGCTAACCGTCTCAAAAGCAGTTAGCCCAAACCTAACTGCAAGTCAAACGAATCATCCGCGATTCCAAATTAGATATCACATCGATGATATCTCTACGATTTAGCCTACGATGTTAACCATACATCGTTACCAAGGAAACCACTAGTACACTACAATGTACTTATACCACATACGGCTTCCGCATTCCTAATCCATCTCCATCAAAAGAGTAGTTGCACCACATTACAACACGGATTGGGCCACAACACGACCCCGATCAACACAAAACACATCTATAAAGATGTCCACATCCATAAGTTCCAAGAAATCACGTCTTGGTCCAACACATCGTCGAGACTCTACAAGGTCTCAAATTCCCGAAAGGACATGCAAGAACAATCAATTGCATTCCCGCCACACGTGTCAACCGCGACACCCAACAAATCCACAACATGGTCATCCCTCGCTTACCCTAGGATTCAACGATCCTAACACAAGGATGTTATCAAATTACTCAGAAATGAATTACCATAGCCTAACGTATGACAATCCCTCCTCAGGGGAAGTCAACCAACCCTCAAGATCATTCATCAGAATACATCGTGCCATCGAGATTACCAATCTCAAAGTGCCACAATCTCACATCGGAGATTCACTCATCCAAGCATACTGACCCGATGCTCGACGAGGACTAAATAAAAGCTAGCATCCGTATACACACACTGGTATACATGCCTAAGTACCAAAACAACCTGCATACTCAATGCAATAGACTCAGGTACTTCCAATCATACCCAAAGTCCCATAACCAACCGTCAATCCCCAGCTATTCTCACCTCGCGGAGAATAAATGATTGACAGACCAACAACCAAAGGTGTGATTCCAACATCAATACCCCACAACCCGACTCATTGAATCTCCCAAATATTCCCAATAGGTAGGTATATCAATACCGCCTTCCTCATAAGGAAAAAGTCATGAACTCATGGCCTTCCAACCTCGAACTGCCGTTCGGAAAACCTGGATATATTTATACCAAAACATATCTCAGAACCAATAAATTACACAACTGGTCCAGTATAGTGCATCCATGCCACTAACACAACGTATACTGATTTTAACAATGCTCTGTACTATTACCATAGTACAACACAATCGAGCATTTCTCCGGAGACGTCTCCTCGAACGTCTCACCTAAAGGTAAGAAATCCGTTACTCTGTCCAACACCAGTAATGCTTACCATGGTTGATTTACAATCAACCCACGATCGATACCGGCTGTCTCCATGACAGTACAATCCAAATCTCTCTAAGAGATAAAATCAATATAGTAGTGTTACCCCCACTAACTATATCCCACAATTCCAATTGTGACTCCCGTTGCATTCTACATGCAAAGATGCTCAACCAGAGCTAACAACGACTTGTCGACACTCACGTTGGTACTCCCAACAGAATTGAGTTGTCCCGGTGCAAGTCCCTCGAAACATTTGACGTATAAACGTCCCCGTGAGGTATCTCCTGCCTCAATTATCATACCACGAGGAGACTACAAGAGTCTACACCCTCATCGTATCACTATACGATTCACCAAACTTGAATCTAACGAGCAGTATAATGGCTATCACAAGCACACTAAAGCACTGCAACAATACCTGGCTAGCGATTCGCTGGCCCCATAGGCTTATACCAACTTATCAACGTGACACACGTCCCATCCCGGTATACCATACCGTACAAACCAATAGAGTTGTGGGTCATCACCCAATATATCTCTATAACACCAAAGCATAATGGACGTCCCGGTGTCCTTGCTCAACCACGGTGCAATCCTAATCCATTAGGACTTGTTCCACACCCTCAGGGTGGGTGTAACCATGTCTACCATACATCACAACGACAAGCGAGTAGTTTCCTCAATGACTACTCTTACCACCTGTAAGGACCCCTTAGCCCTTAACCCTTGATTAGTGTATTAACCACTATGTGTGGCACATGCTTTCAATCAAAAGTCAATCGGGAAGCTCAGATGATACATGTTACCCTTGGGATGCCCGTACATATGTATAATCATCATTCCTTTTCGTACTCCATATTTCCTGTAACCTACAACCATCAGGGTTAGCAACAATAGCCATATACGCTATGCATCAAACATTCAATACATATATGCAACCACTTGCATGTCAATACGTATACCAAGACATGTTACCTCGGAAATATCCCTTTACCTGATTTTCTTAAAAAAAACCAGATTCCTTGGCACATAACATACAGAGTGCCAGACATTACTATTAATGCCCTCCTATCGCGTCGCACACGATTCCTGCAACCACAATGGTTAGCAATACCACTTTTCATATCATAAAAGCACATAAACAATTAGTTATGTCGTACGACATTAATGCCATCATGCATAAATATGTGCTATCAATAACTTCCTAGGCCCTTAACAGCCCCAATGAGCAACCACTGCTCTGATACCACTAATGTAAGGACCCCTTAGCCCTTAACCCTTGATTAGTGTATTAACCACTATGTGTGGCACATGCTTTCAATAAAAAGTCAATCGGGAAGCTCAGATGATACTTTACCATTGAATGGCAATTACAAAATTTTCTTTAATACTCAATGTTATAAGATCATCAGCCTAACAACAAATAGACTCATAAAGTTCGCCCATTACCATCCCCTTTGTGCCACTTTTTACATTGTGGACTTTTATAAAAATTTGGGCAGAGTCTCCCCATAAATAGAGCTATCCCGAAATAAAAGCACAACACATAACATAATTCCCGGCCAGGGAAAACATAATACTCATCAGAATACAGCAATACCAAGTAAATTCCCAGCCAGGGAAAACACCACACATATGTCAACAAAAGTGGGTTTCAACACCCACATAATACACCAATGACTCTCATATCATTAGCAATTCTACCCTTAATTGCATGCAACATAGAATGAAAGAGAGAAAGGCTCATGCCTTTATATACAACCCATATACAAGTATAACCGTGCTCACATGCGAGCATCATGAATGTGTATATAACCCTCAGGTGTATATAAGTACTCTATACGATACCGTGCTCCATCAAGCCCTGGTACCACGATCCTGGGAGTACATCCAATCAACAGCTCGAGCTCATCTACAAAGCCACCGATGTACCTGTTCACCTGCCCCAACAGAGACAGCCCCCAACGGGGTGAGCATACCAATACACAAAATCCCATAATCACAGTAATGAAATTCATAATTTACAACAAAAGTAAATACTAATGAATTTAAATGATACTCCCTGGATGGCAACGTCCTCATCCGGGATTCCGTGTACTGTCCCTGTTCTCACAATCATCAAACTCATCAAATCTCAAAAATCAGTAAATCAACACATTGATTTAACTCATCACATGCCTAATTCTCGAATATCAATAGATAGTGATTCCAATTTCATTATATAAGCAAATATAGATATCTCAATAATAATACTGATTTCACAACCTCGCTATCAATCACAGATAGCTCAAATGCCTAGCATTTATTTTACCAATTCTCCATTATACTTAGACATCTCAAATGTCTTATAATGAATACATGATTCCACGATTATTCTCAGGCATCTCAATGCCCTATATTGGTCAAATACATCCAGTACCCCATATACCTTGTAAGAGTTATCCTACTCTAGTGTCACGCACGCTTGTGGCGACGATATTAAGATTTGGTCGTTCTTTGGCTATATCAACATATATATATATAACCATACGCACAATTATTCAATGAAATCAAAATACATTATGCATTTCACAAATGCTCTCATATAAAGAAATGCTCGTACGTCGCACGTACCTTAAATTTCCGAAGTCCGAGCCAAACCTTGCTCGAGTTCCATGCCCCGAGGAACGATGTGCTAACACGATAAATAATTCACAATTATTTACGAACATGCAACCCATGCTCAAGCACACTCATAACCCTCAAAATATTGTCAACACACGACAATTAACCATTTAAAAGACCCGGGGCAGGGTACATGCAGGGAGGGAAAACGAATGAGACAATATCGAAAATTGTTCAAGAACACCCTTCAATTTTCGAACCCTATTCTCACAAATCGAACCCAATTAAACACCATAATTCATCTAAACATGAATTAATCGATCAACAACAAGAATCATCATCCCCTGCCAAAAACCCCCAAATTTCGAACTCAAACCCTCACGAATTTAGGGATTTATTTCGAACCAATCAACACAAAAAGACAGGGAATTACATGAAAAGCATGAAAAAGGGGTAAGGAAGGTTACCCATACGAAGATCGGAAGGAAAATCGCTTAAAATCGAAGAACCCTAGAATTTTGGGCGTCCGCGTTTTCTGCAAAATCCGACTCCAAAATGCGACGAAACTTCGAATTGCCGGTGTGGGAAGCTGCGCCTGGACAAGACGAAGCCAACGGTGGGTCGGACGCGCCGAATGGCGGCCGGACGGCGGCGGGCACAGTGCTTTTGTGCGCGGGGGTTGGGGGCGACGGGAGGCAGAACGCGGGAGAGAGAGTGACGGGAAGGTGGGGCTGAAAATGAATTTTAAAATTAAAATCTCGGGTTCAACTGGTATTTATAACAAAAATACCCCAAAATACTAATAGCCCCACAAATACATCATGATTCATTAAAAATCATCTGTTTTCAAAAACTCACTCTCTAACTCCAAAACCCCCAACCGGTGCCCACACAAGCACCCCAGATCCCGAGACACATCAAAAACCCAACTCTTAGGTTTTACACCGTAATGAGAATACAATCTCAACCTCGGGATCCAACGATCCCAACTACCCAAATAAACGAGCCCAGAAGGCCCAACACCTCGATTAAACTCCAAATTAACTTTAGGGGTTATTAACACTCCGGGATTAACATCTATAATCCCTGGTCATCACAATATCCCCCACTAAAAGAATTTCGTCCTCGAAATTAGCACTGGTGTATCACGTACACCCAGGCTACACAACAACATGAAGCCATAACCTCGATTCCTGACCATATCAGAATCGTCTTAATAAACGCGAGGATACTTACCTCACATCAAACTCTGAAACAAAGCGACTTACCAAAACCAACATATCACCTAAGAGGCAAAACGTACCTCGATGCGGGTCATCCCAAAAGTCAGTCCCTCATGACTGCAAAACAACCAATACTTACGACTGTAGATCGGACAGTCATCCTTAGTTCTAATACAACTAGCAAGAACGCATCATGAATGACACCTCAACCGTGAGAACGTTGACCTAGTGTCAAACTCTGGAGTGGAATAGACTTCCAAATCCATCATAACATCAAGGAGCGTCAGCACAACTCAACGCTAAAAATCCAAAAGCAGTTAGTCAACTGAACTACAAGGATTCGAATCGCTCCCTATTCCATTGTAGATATCATTCAAAGACATCTCTGTCATGACTCACGATGTCTAACATACATCGTTACGAGGGAAACACTAGTATACCACGGTGTATACATACCAAACCTGGTTTCCACTTCAAAACCTTTTCCATCGAAGGAGCAGTCGCATCATTGCAACTCAATTTGGGCAACTCACGTCCACAGATTCACACAAAAGACATCTCACAAGATGTCCACCTCCGGATGTTCCAAGAATCACATCCTGATCATAAATAAACAACCGAGACTCCACAGAGTTTAAAATTTCTGAAAGGACATGCAATAAACTCAATGCATCCTCAACGCTTGTGTCGACAGCGACACCCAACCAATCCGAATTCCTGCCATCCCTTGTCCTATGATTTAACAATCCAAATTTAGGAAGGCTATCCATAACTCGGAGAAAAACACCAATAAGGAAATACCTTAACCCACACAAGATAATCCCTCTTCAAGGGAGTCAACTAACTTCACGATTGTTCCTCATAATTATCGTGCCATGGAGATTCCCAATCTCAAGGTGTTCCATATCTCTCATCAGAGATTTAACCATCCAAAAATAGCATAACTCTATGCTTGACAGAAAGGAAATCAATAACTGGCATCCGTATACTCACCGGTATACCTGCCTAAGCACTGACATCGCATGCATACTCAATGCACTCGGCTCGGTATCTACAACCTACCCCAAAGCCCCAAACACAACCGTCAATTCTGAGTCATTCCCTACCCAGTGGAGAATGATAATCGACGATCAACAACACGGTGTGATTCCCAAAATCAACACCACACGTACCAACTCACCGAATTTCAAAGATTCCCAAATAGGTATAATACTACCTCCTTCCTCACAAGGGAAGTGCCATCGAACTCGAGATCCATTAGTCTCGAACCACCGTTCGGAAAAACTGGATACAATAACACCCATTGTATCCCAAATACACGGGTTCTCTCAGATCGAGTCAACGACGACTTGATGACTCTCTTGTTGGTACTCCAACATTATGAGCTGTCCCAGACAAGTCTCACCAAGATTAAACATAAACGTATACACGTTTCAGTGAGGTATACACAACCTCAATTTCAAATGACGTGGTGACTACTAGAGTCCACCACAATCCACAGCGCATCACCTTACGATTTGCCAAACTTGGTTCCAACGAGCAGTATGACGGCTCTAGCAAGCCCATCATGGTGCTGCACACACGCGGCAGACAAACTAGTCTCTGCCTCTTTAGGTTTACCTCAAACCTACCAACAAGACGGACGTTTCCGCACGGCACACCATACCGTGGGAAGAAAAAAAAATCAATAGAGTAGTGGGTCTGTACCCAACGTTCCTCTAATGCCGATACACCCTGGACACTCCAGTGTCCCTTTGTACTTAACATAACCTGATCCTAATCCTTTAGGACCCATTCTACACCCTCAAGGGTGGTGTGACCATGTCTACCACATGTCATATCGACAGAAAGTGAGTAATTTCCTCCATGATTACTCCTGTCGTCAAATTATATGGCCAAAAAGCCATTCCAACGAGCATACCTCAAGGGTATCACCACTCGTAATATGATCACCTCAAACATATGCTGCGGTACAATCACATGTACAGCGCGTCCATCCATTACTCGAGCAACCCGCTCGGTATAAGGGTCACGTCAACCGGTGACGTAGACACCACCTTGTGCTCGGCACTGGCACCCAAGGCATACAACTGAATACGTATACTCAACGCATTGTTCATCATAACGATAATGCATTTCTAATAAGACATCTCCTACACCATCGTCATCGTCATCCCGTGACGACACATGCCCACTCATGGCATTTAAGGCATCGTCAACTAGTGACGATACATGCCAACAATGACATCTAAACAACCCAGTCAACTCATGACGGTCCATGTACATCAGCGTATGACATCCACTATCATGCTAGTAAAATAGTCATAATAAAACATGCATATCAACGCATGCCAGCTATCATAATGCTAAATAGAATAGCAATATCAAATAGAATAGCAATATCCCATACCTCATCGCTAACAAGATAGCGGTATACCTGTCTCCGTCGCTCAATAATAGTGCGTAATCAGCGCCCATCGCTCGAAGGCGGCAAAATCCTGTGCTGAGTACATAGCGGCACAATCCATCACTATAGAATCGACGTCATGATACCTCGTCATATAATAAGTGGCATGAAACCTCGCTATACACCTGAGCATGAATCATCGTCCACATAATAGCAGAAAAAGGCATCGCTATCAATACCCGGTGGTATGAACCATCGCCAATCAATATAGCGGAATGAACCATCGCTATCAATACATCTGACGGAATGAACCATAGCCAATCAATATAGCGGAATGAACCATCGCTATCAATACATCTGGCGGAATGAACCATCGCCAATCAATATAGCGGAATGAACCATCGCTATCAATACATCTGGCGGCAAGAACCATCGCCAATCAATATAGCGGAATAAACCATCGCTATCAATACATCTGGCGGCAAGAACCATCGCCAATCAATATAGCGGAATGAACCATCGCTATCATCCGTGTCCTCATAAGAAATGAATATAAATCGACACATGAAATTATGGTTCCTCCTTCCTTTTCCACGTAAGCGGAATTCTTCCTCGCTTCTTATGGAATCCACGTAAGCAGAATTCTTGCTTCTTATGGAAATCCATGTAAGCGGAATTCTTCCTCGCTTCTTATGGAATCCACGTAAGCAGAATTCTTGCTTCTTATGGAATTGAGTCACTTATCAGTAGTGCATTCCAATGCTTCTTACTTCTCCACGTAAGCGGAATTCTTCCTCGCTTCTTATGGAGTTTAGTGTAAGCATTAAAATCCTCACTAGGATAACCTTGACTCGTGAAATACACCTCTTATATTTCACAACATACATATGCAAAACGATGCGTATCAACATGTATCATATCATAATGCACTATCTTATGCATACCTTGATTTACCTTGTGTTAAATAATTAAACACATAATACATGTTACCCTTGGGATGCCCGTACATATGTATAATCATCATTCCTTTTCGTACTCCATATTTCCTGTAACCTGCAACCATCAGGGTTAGCAACAATAGCCATATACGCTATGCATCAAACATTCAATACATATATGCAACCACTTGCATGTCAATACGTATACCAAGACATGTTACCTCGGAAATATCCCTTTACCTGATTTTCTTAAAAAAAACCAGATTCCTTGGCACATAACATACAGAGTGCCAGACATTACTATTAATGCCCTCCTATCGCGTCGCACACGATTCCTGCAACCACAATGGTTAGCAATACCACTTTTCATATCATAAAAGCACATAAACAATTAGTTATGTCGTACGACATTAATGCCATCATGCATAAATATGTGCTATCAATAACTTCCTAGGCCCTTAACAGCCCCAATGAGCAACCACTGCTCTGATACCACTAATGTAAGGACCCCTTAGCCCTTAACCCTTGATTAGTGTATTAACCACTATGTGTGGCACATGCTTTCAATAAAAAGTCAATCGGGAAGCTCAGATGATACTTTACCATTGAATGGCAATTACAAAATTTTCTTTAATACTCAATGTTATAAGATCATCAGCCTAACAACAAATAGACTCATAAAGTTCGCCCATTACCATCCCCTTTGTGCCACTTTTTACATTGTGGACTTTTATAAAAATTTGGGCAGAGTCTCCCCATAAATAGAGCTATCCCGAAATAAAAGCACAACACATAACATAATTCCCGGCCAGGGAAAACATAATACTCATCAGAATACAGCAATACCAAGTAAATTCCCAGCCAGGGAAAACACCACACATATGTCAACAAAAGTGGGTTTCAACACCCACATAATACACCAATGACTCTCATATCATTAGCAATTCTACCCTTAATTGCATGCAACATAGAATGAAAGAGAGAAAGGCTCATGCCTTTATATACAACCCATATACAAGTATAACCGTGCTCACATGCGAGCATCATGAATGTGTATATAACCCTCAGGTGTATATAAGTACTCTATACGATACCGTGCTCCATCAAGCCCTGGTACCACGATCCTGGGAGTACATCCAATCAACAGCTCGAGCTCATCTACAAAGCCACCGATGTACCTGTTCACCTGCCCCAACAGAGACAGCCCCCAACGGGGTGAGCATACCAATACACAAAATCCCATAATCACAGTAATGAAATTCATAATTTACAACAAAAGTAAATACTAATGAATTTAAATGATACTCCCTGGATGGCAACGTCCTCATCCGGGATTCCGTGTACTGTCCCTGTTCTCACAATCATCAAACTCATCAAATCTCAAAAATCAGTAAATCAACACATTGATTTAACTCATCACATGCCTAATTCTCGAATATCAATAGATAGTGATTCCAATTTCATTATATAAGCAAATATAGATATCTCAATATCTAATACTGATTTCACAACCTCGCTATCAATCACAGATAGCTCAAATGCCTAGCATTTATTTTACCAATTCTCCATTATACTTAGACATCTCAAATGTCTTATAATGAATACATGATTCCACGATTATTCTCAGGCATCTCAATGCCCTATATTGGTCAAATACATCCAGTACCCCATATACCTTGTAAGAGTTATCCTACTCTAGTGTCACGCACGCTTGTGGCGACGATATTAAGATTTGGTCGTTCTTTGGCTATATCAACATATATATATATAACCATACACACAATTATTCATGAAATCAAAATACATTATGCATTTCACAAATGCTCTCATATAAAGAAATGCTCGTACGTCGCACGTACCTTAAATTTCCGAAGTCCGAGCCAAACCTTGCTCGAGTTCCATGCCCCGAGGAACGATGTGCTAACACGATAAATAATTCACAATTATTTACGAACATGCAACCCATGCTCAAGCACACTCATAACCCTCAAAATATTGTCAACACACGACAATTAACCATTTAAAAGACCCGGGGCAGGGTACATGCAGGGAGGGAAAACGAATGAGACAATATCGAAAATTGTTCAAGAACACCCTTCAATTTTCGAACCCTATTCTCACAAATCGAACCCAATTAAACACCATAATTCATCTAAACATGAATTAATCGATCAACAACAAGAATCATCATCCCCTGCCAAAAACCCCCAAATTTCGAACTCAAACCCTCACGAATTTAGGGATTTATTTCGAACCAATCAACACAAAAAGACAGGGAATTACATGAAAAGCATGAAAAAGGGGTAAGGAAGGTTACCCATACGAAGATCGGAAGGAAAATCGCTTAAAATCGAAGAACCCTAGAATTTTGGGCGTCCGCGTTTTCTGCAAAATCCGACTCCAAAATGCGACGAAACTTCGAATTGCCGGTGTGGGAAGCTGCGCCTGGACAAGACGAAGCCAACGGTGGGTCGGACGCGCCGAACGGCGGCCGGACGGCGGCGGGCACAGTGCTTTTGTGCGCGGGGGTTGGGGGCGACGGGAGGCAGAACGCGGGAGAGAGAGTGACGGGAAGGTGGGGCTGAAAATGAATTTTAAAATTAAAATCTCGGGTTCAACTGGTATTTATAGCAAAAATACCCCAAAATACTAATAGCCCCACAAATACATCATGATTCATTAAAAATCATCTGTTTTCAAAAACTCACTCTCTAACTCCAAAACCCCCAACCGGTGCCCACACAAGCACCCCAGATCCCGAGACACATCAAAAACCCAACTCTTAGGTTTTACACCGTAATGAGAATACAATCTCAACCTCGGGATCCAACGATCCCAACTACCCAAATAAACGAGCCCAGAAGGCCCAACACCTCGATTAAACTCCAAATTAACTTTAGGGGTTATTAACACTCCGGGATTAACATCTATAATCCCTGGTCATCACCATATCCCCCACTAAAAGAATTTCGTCCTCGAAATTAGCACTGGTGTATCACGTACACCCAGGCTACACAACAACATGAAGCCATAACCTCGATTCCTGACCATATCAGAATCGTCTTAATAAACGCGAGGATACTTACCTCACATCAAACTCTGAAACAAAGCGACTTACCAAAACCAACATATCACCTAAGAGGCAAAACGTACCTCGATGCGGGTCATCCCAAAAGTCAGTCCCTCATGACTGCAAAACAACCAATACTTACGACTGTAGATCGGACAGTCATCCTTAGTTCTAATACAACTAGCAAGAACGCATCATGAATGACACCTCAACCGTGAGAACGTTGACCTAGTGTCAAACTCTGGAGTGGAATAGACTTCCAAATCCATCATAACATCAAGGAGCGTCAGCACAACTCAACGCTAAAAATCCAAAAGCAGTTAGTCAACTGAACTACAAGGATTCGAATCGCTCCCTATTCCATTGTAGATATCATTCAAAGACATCTCTATCATGACTCACGATGTCTAACATACATCGTTACGAGGGAAACACTAGTATACCACGGTGTATACATACCAAACCTGGTTTCCACTTCAAAACCTTTTCCATCGAAGGAGCAGTCGCATCATTGCAACTCAATTTGGGCAACTCACGTCCACAGATTCACACAAAAGACATCTCACAAGATGTCCACCTCCGGATGTTCCAAGAATCACATCCTGATCATAAATAAACAACCGAGACTCCACAGAGTTTAAAATTTCTGAAAGGACATGCAATAAACTCAATGCATCCTCAACGCTTGTGTCGACAGCGACACCCAACCAATCCGAATTCCTGCCATCCCTTGATAATCCTATGATTTAACAATCCAAATTTAGGAAGGCTATCACATAACTCGGAGAAAAACACCAATAAGGAAATACCTTAACCCACACAAGATAATCCCTCTTCAAGGGAGTCAACTAACTTCACGATTGTTCCTCATAATTATCGTGCCATGGAGATTCCCAATCTCAAGGTGTTCCATATCTCTCATCAGAGATTTAACCATCCAAAAATAGCATAACTCTATGCTTGACAGAAAGGAAATCAATAACTGGCATCCGTATACTCACCGGTATACCTGCCTAAGCACTGACATCGCATGCATACTCAATGCACTCGGCTCGGTATCTACAACCTACCCCAAAGCCCCAAACACAACCGTCAATTCTGAGTCATTCCCTACCCAGTGGAGAATGATAATCGACGATCAACAACACGGTGTGATTCCCAAAATCAACACCACACGTACCAACTCACCGAATTTCAAAGATTCCCAAATAGGTATAATACTACCTCCTTCCTCACAAGGGAAGTGCCATCGAACTCGAGATCCATTATTCTCGAACCACCGTTCGGAAAAACTGGATACAATGACACCCATTGTATCCCAAATACACGGGTTCTCTCAGATCGAGTCAACGACGACTTGATGACTCTCTTGTTGGTACTCCAACATTATGAGCTATCCCAGACAAGTCTCACCAAGATTAAACATAAACGTATACACGTTTCAGTGAGGTATACACAACCTCAATTTCAAATGACGTGATGACTACTAGAGTCCACCACAATCCACAGCGCATCACCTTACGATTTGCCAAACTTGGTTCCAACGAGCAGTATGACGGCTCTAGCAAGCCCATCATGGTGCTGCACACACGCGGCAGACAAACTAGTCTCTGCCTCTTTAGGTTTACCTCAAACCTACCAACAAGACGGACGTTTCCGCACGGCACACCATACCGTGGGAAGAAAAAAAAATCAATAGAGTAGTGGGTCTGTACCCAACGTTCCTCTAATGCCGATACACCCTGGACACTCCAGTGTCCCTTTGTACTTAACATAACCTGATCCTAATCCTTTAGGACCCATTCTACACCCTCAAGGGTGGTGTGACCATGTCTACCACATGTCATATCGACAGAAAGCGAGTAATTTCCTCCATGATTACTCCTGTCGTCAAATTATATGGCCAAAAAGCCATTCCAACGAGCATACCTCAAGGGTATCACCACTCGTAATATGATCACCTCAAACATATGCTGCGGTACAATCACATGTACAGCGCGTCCATCCATTTCTCGAGCAACCCGCTCGGTATAAGGGTCACGTCAACCGGTGACGTAGACACCACCTTGTGCTCGGCACTGGCACCCAAGGCATACA
This sequence comes from Haberlea rhodopensis, assembly GCA_907163345.1. NCBI lineage: Eukaryota > Viridiplantae > Streptophyta > Magnoliopsida > Lamiales > Gesneriaceae > Haberlea > Haberlea rhodopensis. The sequence continues at coordinate 647,296 of CAJQUN010000254.1, read as the reverse complement.
ACTGAATACGTATACTCAACGCATTGTTCATCATAACGATAATGCATTTCTAATAAGACATCTCCTACACCATCGTCATCGTCATCCCGTGACGACACATGCCCACTCATGGCATTTAAGGCATCGTCAACTAGTGACGATACATGCCAACAATGACATCTAAACAACCCAGTCAACTCATGACGGTCCATGTACATCAGCGTATGACATCCACTATCATGCTAGTAAAATAGTCATAATAAAACATGCATATCAACGCATGCCAGCTATCATAATGCTAAATAGAATAGCAATATCAAATAGAATAGCAATATCCCATACCTCATCGCTAACAAGATAGCGGTATACCTGTCTCCGTCGCTCAATAATAGTGCGTAATCAGCGCCCATCGCTCGAAGGCGGCAAAATCCTGTGCTGAGTACATAGCGGCACAATCCATCACTATAGAACCGACGTCATGATACCTCGTCATATAATAAGTGGCATGAAACCTCGCTATACACCTGAGCATGAATCATCGTCCACATAATAGAAGAAAAATGCATCGCTATCAATACCCGGTGGTATGAACCATCGCCAATCAATATAGCGGAATGAACCATCGCTATCAATACATCTGACGGAATGAACCATCGCCAATCAATATAGCGGAATGAACCATCGCTATCAATACATCTGGCGGAATGAACCATCGCCAATCAATATAGCGGAATGAACCATCGCTATCAATACATCTGGCGGCAAGAACCATCGCCAATCAATATAGCGGAATGAACCATCGCTATCAATACATCTGGCGGCAAGAATCATCGCCAATCAATATAGCGGAATGAACCATCGCTATCAATACATCTGGCGGCAAGAACCATCGCCAATCAATATAGCGGAATGAACCATCGCTATCATCCGTGTCCTCATAAGAAATGAATATAAATCGACACATGAAATTATTGTTCCTCCTTCCTTTTCCACGTAAGCGGAATTCTTCCTCGCTTCTTATGGAATCCACGTAAGCAGAATTCTTGCTTCTTATGGAAATCCATGTAAGCGGAATTCTTCCTCGCTTCTTATGGAATCCACGTAAGCAGAATTCTTGCTTCTTATGGAATTGAGTCACTTATCAGTAGTGCATTCCAATGCTTCTTACTTCTCTACGTAAGCGGAATTCTTCCTCGCTTCTTATGGAGTTTAGTGTAAGCATTAAAATCCTCACTAGGATAACCTTGACTCGTGAAATACACCTCTTATATTTCACAACATACATATGCAAAACGATGCGTATCAACATGTATCATATCATAATGCACTATCTTATGCATACCTTGATTTACCTTGTGTTAAATAATTAAACACATAATACATGTTACCCTTGGGATGCCCGTACATATGTATAATCATCATTCCTTTTCGTACTCCATATTTCCTGTAACCTGCAACCATCAGGGTTAGCAACAATAGCCATATACGCTATGCATCAAACATTCAATACATATATGCAACCACTTGCATGTCAATACGTATACCAAGACATGTTACCTCGGAAATATCCCTTTACCTGATTTTCTTAAAAAAAACCAGATTCCTTGGCACATAACATACAGAGTGCCAGACATTACTATTAATGCCCTCCTATCGCGTCGCACACGATTCCTGCAACCACAATGGTTAGCAATACCACTTTTCATATCATAAAAGCACATAAACAATTAGTTATGTCGTACGACATTAATGCCATCATGCATAAATATGTGCTATCAATAACTTCCTAGGCCCTTAACAGCCCCAATGAGCAACCACTGCTCTGATACCACTAATGTAAGGACCCCTTAGCCCTTAACCCTTGATTAGTGTATTAACCACTATGTGTGGCACATGCTTTCAATAAAAAGTCAATCGGGAAGCTCAGATGATACTTTACCATTGAATGGCAATTACAAAATTTTCTTTAATACTCAATGTTATAAGATCATCAGCCTAACAACAAATAGACTCATAAAGTTCGCCCATTACCATCCCCTTTGTGCCACTTTTTACATTGTGGACTTTTATAAAAATTTGGGCAGAGTCTCCCCATAAATAGAGCTATCCCGAAATAAAAGCACAACACATAACATAATTCCCGGCCAGGGAAAACATAATACTCATCAGAATACAGCAATACCAAGTAAATTCCCAGCCAGGGAAAACACCACACATATGTCAACAAAAGTGGGTTTCAACACCCACATAATACACCAATGACTCTCATATCATTAGCAATTCTACCCTTAATTGCATGCAACATAGAATGAAAGAGAGAAAGGCTCATGCCTTTATATACAACCCATATACAAGTATAACCGTGCTCACATGCGAGCATCATGAATGTGTATATAACCCTCAGGTGTATATAAGTACTCTATACGATACCGTGCTCCATCAAGCCCTGGTACCACGATCCTGGGAGTACATCCAATCAACAGCTCGAGCTCATCTACAAAGCCACCGATGTACCTGTTCACCTGCCCCAACAGAGACAGCCCCCAACGGGGTGAGCATACCAATACACAAAATCCCATAATCACAGTAATGAAATTCATAATTTACAACAAAAGTAAATACTAATGAATTTAAATGATACGCCCTGGATGGCAACGTCCTCATCCGGGATTCCGTGTACTGTCCCTGTTCTCACAATCATCAAACTCATCAAATCTCAAAAATCAGTAAATCAACACATTGATTTAACTCATCACATGCCTAATTCTCGAATATCAATAGATAGTGATTCCAATTTCATTATATATGCAAATATAGATATCTCAATATCTAATACTGATTTCACAACCTCGCTATCAATCACAGATAGCTCAAATGCCTAGCATTTATTTACCAATTCTCCATTATACTTAGACATCTCAAATGTCTTATAATGAATACATGATTCCACAATTATTCTCAGGCATCTCAATGCCCTATATTGGTCATATACATCCAGTACCCCATATACCTTGTAAGAGTTATCCTACTCTAGTGTCACACACGCTTGTGGCGACGATATTAAGATTTGGTCGTTCTTTGGCTATATCAACATATATATATAACCATACGCACAATTATTCAATGAAATCAAAATACATTATGCATTTCACAAATGCTCTCATATAAAGAAATGCTCGTACGTCGCACGTACCTTAAATTTCCGAAGTCCGAGCCAAACCTTGCTCGAGTTCCATGCCCCGAGGAACGATGTGCTAACACGATAAATAATTCACAATTATTTACGAACATGCAACCCATGCTCAAGCACACTCATAACCCTCAAAATATTGTCAACACACGACAATTAACCATTTAAAAGACCCGGGACAGGGTACATGCAGGGAGGGAAAACGAATGAGACAAGATCGAAAATTGTTCAAGAACACCCTTCAATTTTCGAACCCTATTCTCACAAATCGAACCCAATTAAACACCATAATTCATCTAAACATGAATTAATCGATCAACAACAAGAATCATCATCCCCTGCCAAAAACCCCCAAATTTCGAACTCAAACCCTCACGAAAGGGATTTATTTCGAACCAATCAACACAAAAAGGCATGAAATTACATGAAAAGCAGGGGTAAGGAAGGTTACCCATACGAAGATCGGAAGGAAAATCGGTTAAAATCGAAGAACCCTAGAATTTTGGGCGTCCGCATTTTCTGGAAAATCCGACTCCAAAACGCGACGAAACTTCGAATTGCCGGTGTGGGAAGCTCCGCCTGGACGAGACGAAGCCAACGGTGGGTCGGACGCGCCGAACGGCGGCCGGACGGCGGCGGGCGCAGTGCTTTTGTGCGCGGGGGTTGGGGGCGACGGGAGGCAGAACGCGGGAGAGAGAGTAACGGGAAGGTGGGGCTGAAAATGAATTTTAAAATTAAAATCTCGGGTTCAATTGGTATTTATAGCAAAAATACCCCGAAATACTAATAGCCCCACAAATACATCATGATTCATTAAAAATCATCTGTTTTCAAAAACTCACTCTCTAACTCCAAAACCCCCAACCGGTGCCCACACAAGCACCCCAGATCCCGAGACACATCAAAAACCCAACTCTTAGGTTTTACACCGTAATGAGAATACAATCTCAACCTCGGGATCCAACGATCCCAACTACCCAAATAAACAAGCCCAGAAGGCCCAACACCTCGATTAAACTCCAAATTAACTTTAGGGGTTATTAACACTCCGGGATTAACATCTATAATCCCTGGTCATCACACCACCAATCATTTGTCCTTAGCCATCCCAGCGAGTATACCCAAAGGTATCACTACTCGGCAAATATTTACCTCCATTGCATGATACGGTACACTCACCGGTACAACGCATCCAATAATCCATCGAACAATCCTGCTCGGCGTAGTAGTCTTGTCAACCAGTGACGTAGACACCACCTGGTGCTCATCAACGGCACGCAAACCATATGACTAAATACGTACACCAGACGTATTATTCATAAAAAACGACGCTACACGTCTACATAGAACATCCACTATGTCATCGTCATCCCGTGACGGTATATGTCAACATATGACATCCAAATAACATCGTCAACTCTTGATGTTATTTGTCGATACACGACATCCATAATCTCATCGTCAAACACATGACATACATGTCGATACACGACATCCATAATCTCATCGTCAAACACATGACGGTACATGTCGATACACGACATCCATAATCTCATCGTCAAACACATGACGGTACATGTCGATACACGACATCCTCATCGTCAAACACATGACGGTATATAACAACATATGGTATCCACAATAATGCTAGTAAAATAATAATACACCATACCTCATCGCTAACAAGATATCGGCATACCTATATCCATCGTTCACCAGTGGTATGCAAGCAGCACCCATAGCTCGTAGGTGGCATAATCCAGTGCTATATACATAGCGGCATAATCATCGCTATAGAATCAGCGGCATGATCCCTCGCCATAGAGTCATCGGCATAAAACATCGCTATAGATATCCGGCGGTATGAACCATCGCCATAGGTGTAGCGGAATGTACCATCGCTGTATAATACCCGGAGGCATGAACCATCGCCAATAGAATAGCTGAATAAACTGTCGCTATGATTACCCGGTGGCATGAACCATCGCCAATAAACTAGCGGAATGAACCATCGCTATATAGATACCCGGCGGCATGAACCATCGCCAATAAACTAGCGGAATGAACCATCGCTATATAGATACCCGGTGGCATGAACCATCGCCAATAAAATAGCGGAATGAACCATCGCTATATAGATACCCGGCAGCATGAACCATCGCCAATAAACTAGCGGAATGAACCATCGCTATATAGATACCCGGCGGCATGAACCATCGCCAATAAACTAGAGGAATGAACCATCGCTATATAGATACCCGGTGGCATGAACCATCGCCAATAAAATAGCGGAATGAACCATCGGTAATAGATACCCGGCGGCATGAACCATCGCCAATAAACTAGCGGAATGAACCATCGCTATATAGATACCCGGTGGCATGAACCATCGCCAATAAAATAGCGGAATGAACCATCGCTATATAGATACCCGGCGACATGAACCATCGCCAATAAAATAGCGGCATGATATCCCTCGCTATAATATGACAGCGGTCGTGTTCTTCGCTTCATATGAGCGGTAAATATCCTTCATCGCTACCTCGCTTTGACATATCAGCGGCAAATAATATCCCTCGCTATAATATGACAGTGGCCGTGTTCTTCGCTTCATATTAGCGGCAAATATTCTCTCATCGCTACGGCATGACAGCGGCACCATTACTCATCGTTTTAATCATGACAGCGGAAATACCCCTCGCGTTACATGATAGCAGAAATACCCCTCGCTTAGACAATACCAGTGGAAAATAATATCCCTCGCTAAGATATTACAGCGGTCGTGTTCTTCGCTTCATATCAGCGGCAAATATTCTCTCATCGCTATGGTATGACAGCGGAAAGTTTTCACATCGCTACGCCATGAAGCGGCAAGTATTCACATCGCTACGCCATGCATGCAACCGTAATGCATAACCCGTATTCCAATAAACATTGCCATGAGTGTATTTTAATGCACCTCGCTTCAAATGTGACATGCAGAATTTTACCATCGCTTCAACATTTAGGGGCAAAGCATGAAAATCATCACTCTCATGCAACCGTAATGCATAATCCATGTCTCATATGACCCTGCAACCACCATGGTTAGCAACAACATTTTCCAATTATGAACACATATCATAAACTCACATAAGCAATATAGTTGTGCCACGTAACACTAACTACCATCATGCATAAATATGTGCTTCTCATTCCCATTATCGTGTTCCTAGGCCCTCAACGGCCCCAAAGAGCAAACCACTGCTCTGATACCACTAATGTAAGGACCCCCGTGCCCTTAACCGATTATTAGTGTATTAAGCCAAGCATTTAGTGCATGTAATCATATACGTTAGGGGGGGAATACACTTATCACCATAGCCATTCATGCCAATAATAAAATCCCTTTACATTATTCTTTATAATGTCTAGTTCCCCTACCCAAGTCCACATACATATCATGCACCATTATAATACACTAGCATGTTCTCAATTCATTTAGCAATTTAATAAATAAATGAATGCAACCATAAATGAAGAGAGAAAACCATGCCCATTTATACATTCCATATACACGTAAAGACGTACTCACATGAGAGCACCCAATGTATAAGCGTGTATCTAATGTATAAAACGTAGGGATATGCCAAAAGACATATCATTAGATGATTGTTTAATGACATACAATGTAATATGATTTTATTAATGGCAATTCATTATTATATATTATTCTTTTAACTGTGCAATATGAATTAATATATATGTTAATGTCCTTAGAATAATATTGTATTATTCTTAAAGATGTCCCTAGTCAAGTATTATCATGAATAGGGATAATGATAATACGTAGAGACTAGTATGTGTTGATTGATGAATTGTTCATTGATATGAGATATCAAATCAACACATGGGTACATGTTAGAGAACGATGTACTGGACAGACCCACCATGAGAATGCAACATGGATAGTTATATGATCGTCATATGCAATTCTCATAGTGATAATAATGTATGTAATCCTTACGACTTGTGATCATCAGAGATCCCAACATAAGGAGTTATGTATCTTGATATTGTCAAACGTTACCCGTAACAGGGTAATCTATAAAGGCGACTATTGGATACACTATGAATTATGTAGAGGGATGTTGACTGATCGAGATAGGATTTGTCCCTCCTATATAACAGGAGATGTGTTTGGCCCTTGATCAAGTGAGAACTAAAATGCATGGCCATGCTCAAATGAGTCGATATGAGATATCGAGCTTATTCGTTTATTCTAGTTCTACTTGGGGATCAAGAAATAGAGATTGAATATACGAGTATGACTATTCCATGACTCGTGTTCAATCTAAACACAAAGGACAAAGGGATTAAGTTACATGGTTAATATTATCACAAGTTCTAAAGGTTATGTCGAGTCATTGACATTCTTGTAATTTGGGTAGCCTTGATGTGTTGCTAGACACCGCTCTTTGCTTGTAACGTAAAATGAGATTTTATGTCAGTGCCAACATTACAAGAACCTATCGGGTCGCACAAAAGATTAAATTGAGAAGGGAAATTAAATTCAATGGATAAATTAATTAATTAAGAAGAGTCTTAATTAAGTGATTAAAAGGTTTTAATTAAATCATGGGTTTGTGTGAAACCCCGTTATCTCAAACATACTAATAGGTGTGATTAAGAGAACTAAACATTCATATGAATAAATCAGAGTAATAAGTCATGTTGATTAACCTGAGCTTAAGAGATTACAGTACCAAAAGTTTCAAAAGGAATTTCACAAATTCCTACAAAAGGTACTACACTATAGTCTTACTCTACCACATGTAGAAGCTACACAAAATTTTCTCTAACATGCTAATCATGTAGCACTCCTTACAGCTCAGCTTTTCAACCCCGACCCTGGTTCTCATCAAAAGCACCTACAAAGACAACCCCCAACACATGAGCATAACATAATTCATATTCAACATAATATTATTGTAAGGCGTAAATGCATAATCATAATACAAAACACTTCCTGTATTTCCATCGCATTTACAACGCCTAATGGATGTCCCTGTACCACAATTCATAATCAAAACACTATATGAATATATGGCTTCACAAATAAATGTCATGACATATCATCTCTTTTTCTTGAGTCAATCATCATCAATTATTTTAATGCTTCTTCGCTTTACAATCTCAAAACAAGCGGTATCTCATCCTCGCTTCTTCATACTAGCGGTATCTCATCCTCGCTTAGTATGGTATACCCCGCCTCCATGTGCAAGCGAGCCTCCCCCCTACCGCTCCACATTTTTAGCGGTCAAGCGTAAGCATTAAAACCTTCACTGTGATCACCCCTGACTCGTGGAATACACCTCTTTATTCCACATCACTATATGCAACAACAATGCATAATATGCAACAACAATGCATAATAACATGTATCATACTCTTAATGCATCACATTGCATTCACCATGTGTCAAATAGACAAACATAAAATACATGTTACCGTTAGGATGCCCGTACGTCGCTTACGTACCTTTCCAAAAGATAGAGGAGTCAACCGACTTTATCTCCTCGGCTGTGCTGGCACCTGTGATGGTTCTACATAACCACACAACACAATATTAGGCACCTCATAATAATCCGGAATCAAAACTCAAATAAAAAATCATATTTACCCTAAAATGTCGTCTCGCGATCGATCGCCCCTTAGCCCCGATCGATCGCGAGACGCTACTGTCTTGCATACCAAAATTATGCAATCCGCGATCGATCGCCCCTTTATTGGCGATCGATCGCCAAAACCCACTGGAACGTCGCGATCGATCTCGCCTCCTTGGCGATCGATCGCCAACTCTGTTCCTTTGCGCGATTTCCAGAATTCTCTAACACTGATATTCATACCTTTCGATCTAACATGTAAGACATACAACATGCCCAAACAAATATGCTAGTAGCTACAATACACTACCATGAGTGTATTCATATAAGATATATACCCCGAACACAAACCCACATGCATTAAAATCACCCAATAACATCAGTACTCAACCAACTTTTCTGAAAAACAGGGCATTGTCTTCCTGCCCAGATTTTTGAGTACCCACTTTCAAGCAATGAAATCTACCACATAAGTCATGAATTTGCTCGAATAAAAATGCCAAGGGCTTCACAAAACTACCATGTATGTACTCAAACCAAAGGTTTACCAAAAACCTAGCTAACATGCATGATAATACCTTCACAAATTCATTCCCATCCCATATTTTCCAGAAAAACAGGGTGTACCCATTACCCAGATTTTCGAACACTGTACTTTACATGCTTAAATCTTCCACATAAAACATGTAACATGCTCAAGCAAAAATACTGGAAGCTTCATAAGAACACCATGTAAGCATTTAAATCGAAGGTTCTAAGAAACCTAAGCGAACATGCCATTTTTACACCAATAAAAGTTTGAACTTAAACAACTTAAATTCAAACCCAAAAATGGTTTCTCACCCTTTTTTGCTCCGATTTTTGCAAGCTTTCCAAGCAATAAAAATGGTGGATCTCCTCCTTTTCTTACTTATCAGATGTTGGACGAAAAATGGGAGAGAAATGGAGGGGTTTCAGCAATGGAAAGGTGGAGTGGGAGATGGGACAAGGGGTATGGTTGAGCACCTGGCAGCAGGGTATGGGTCAAGGGGGGTGGTTGAGTGGGGGGTTAAGTGATGTGTTATGTTTTGGTCTCGGTATTTAGCACGATGTATAAAAATATCCTCACATGATATTTATAGTATTTTCTCAATAAAATACTTCAACTCTCATTTAAATATGCTTTACCAAAACAAACAACACACACCCCAAATAATCATGCCACAACCCCAAAATCCCAACATATAACACATGCACCCTCACATGCATTTCCCAATATTATTAATTCAACACAAGAATTAATACCATAATTTTCACAACAATGATTAATGTTTAAATAACACCTAATCATTTCGGGGATATCACAATACTCCCCTACTTATAAGATTTCGTCCTCGAAATCAGCATGCTTACCAACATGAAGTAAAACAAAACATAAACGCATACCAGAAAACAGCTCTGGATAGTGCTGCACCATGCGTCGCTCTGTCTCCCACGTGGCTTCCTCGACACCCCTACGATCCCACTGAACCTTGATCGTAGGAATAACTTTGTTTCTCAGTCTGCGATCTGCCCTATCAAAAATCCTGATAGGCCGCTCAACATAGGAAACATCTGACTCAACCTGAACCTCAGAAGGCTGCAACACATGAGAAGGATCTGGCTCGTACTTCCGCAACATAGACACATGAAATACATCGTGAATGCCAGACAGAGAGGGCGGTAAAGCTAACCGGTAAGCCAGAGTACCCACACGCTGCAATATCTCGTACGGCCCCACATATCTCGGGGATAACTTCCCCCGCATACCAAACCGTACCACACCCTGAAGGGTGAGATCTTCAGAAAGACTCTGTCGCCCAACTGAAACTCCAACGGTCTTCGCCGCTGATTGGCATACGCTGCCTGTCTGTCCTGAGCTGCCTTCATCTTTTTTCTTATCACTTTCACCTTTTCTTCCATTTCTCAGATCAAATCTGGTCCTCCGACTGATTTGCGATCCACGTCATCCCAACACAAGGGTGACCTACAACGCCTACCATAGAGGGCCTCGAAAGGAGCCATCTGTATACTTTCCTGGTAGCTATTGTTGTAAGAGAACTCCACCAAGGCTATCGAGTCTTGCCATGAAGTGTCGAACTCCAGCACACAAGCCCTCAACATCTTCGAGCGTCTGTATCGTACGCTCGGTCTGTCCGTCCGTCTGGGGATGATAGGCTGTGCTCAACCTCAACTCTGTACCTAGAGCTGACTGAAGACCCTCCCAAAAGTGAGATGTAAACCGCGGATCTCGATCAGACACAATCGAAACAGGGATCCCATGCAGTCTCACCACATCTCTGATATATAACTGTGACATCCTCAAGTACGTGAAGGTCATACAGTAGGGAATGAAATGAGCACTCTTAGTCAATCTGTCGACGACTACCCATATAGCATCGAAACCCGAAACAGTCCTCGGTAAGTAGGTCACGAAGTCCATGGATATGTGCTCCCACTTCCACTGTGGTATCTCCAAGCTCCTTTGCTCACCTCCAGGCCTCTGCCTCTCAGCCTTCACCTGTTGACAGATCAAACATCTCTTGACAAATGAGGTGACATCTTGTTTCATACGCCTCCACCAGAACTGGCTACGTAGATCCTTGTACATCTTCTTCCCGCCCGGGTGGACACTCATCCTGCTGCAATGAGCTCGCTGTAATATACCCTGACACAACTCGGGTGTATCTGGAACCACCCATCTGTCGCCAAGTCTCAGAGAACCGTCCTCAGCCACTTTGAATCTCGATGGCTGACCTAAATGAACCACTGACATCCATCTCTGAACCTCTGCATCGGACCCCTGAGCCTTCCTGATGTGATCATAAATAACAGGCTCAGCTAACAAGGTCAAAACCTGTACTGGTGAAGTAGACACATCATAATCAAATCCAAAATGGCACTTGGAGCCCAACATAGCTGATAGACACATGGCATCCTCTGCTGTGCTCCTCACCTTCCGACTCAAAGCGTCGGCTGTCAAGTTTGCTTTCCCGGGATGGTATAGGATTTCACAATCATAATCCTTCAGCAGATCCATCCATCTCCTCTGCCTCATGTTCAGCTCAACCTGTGTAAACAAGAACTTCAGGCTTTTGTGATCAGTGAAGATGGTGAATGAGGTACCGTATAAGTAGTGTCGCCATATCTTCAAGGCGAACACTATAGCTGCTAGCTCCAGATCATGGACCGGATACCTCGTCTCATGTGGCTTCAATTGTCTCGAAGCGTAACCCACAACGTGCTTATCCTGCATCAGCACGCATCCTAAACCCTGAAGCGATGCGTCAGTATAGAGAACGAACCCTTTGTTCTCCCTGGGAATCACCAAAACTGCCGCTGAAGTCAATCTGTGCTTCAACTCCTGGAAGCTCTGCTCACAAGCGTCTGACCAAAGGAATGGAACTCCTTTCTAAGTCAGCTGCGTAAGTGGCTTGGCGATCTTTGAGAAACCCTCAACGAAACGTCGGTAATAGCCAGCCAGACCAATAAAACTTCGAATTTCACTGACTGAATTAGGGGCAGACCAATCCATAACTGCCTCTATCTTTCTCGGGTCTACTGATATCCCCTCTCGTGATATGATATGGCCCAAAAATGATACATTGCTCAGCCAGAACTCACACTTGCTGAGTTTGGCGTACAACTGATGGTCTCTGAGGATCTGGAGAACTATCCTCAGATGATCGGCATGATCCTCCTCACTCCTTGAATAGACAAGGATGTCATCAATAAATACGATCACGAACTGATCGAGGTACTCCTGAAATACTCTGTTCATCAGGCTCATAAAAACTGCAGGTGCATTTGTCACTCAGAATGGCATCACTAAGAACTCGTAGTGCCCATACTGAGTTCTAAAAGCCGTCGTTTGGGCATCGCCAGCTCTAACCCGCACCTGATGATAGCCTGACCTCAAGTCTATCTTTGAGTACACCTCTGTACCCTGCAACTGGTCGAACAGATCATCAATCCTCGGAAGTGGATACCTGTTCTTCACTGTGGCCTTGTTCAGTTTCCTGTAGTCAATGCACAGACGCATTGAACCATCCTTCTTTTTCACGAACAAGACTGGTGCACCCCAAGGCGATACACTAGAACGAATGTATCCCTTGTCAAGGAGCTCCTGTAACTGTACCTTCAGCTCCCTCAGCTCTGCCGGTGCCATCCTATAAGGAGCACGGGATATTGTAGAAGTCTCTGGCAGCAGCTCAATGGCGAACTCAACATCCCTGATAGGCGGAAACCCCGGAATCTCATCTAGGAACACATCAATGAATTCCGCCACAACTGGAATGTCCTCGGCTCTCACTTCCTTTTCGTCCGATGCATCCATGGCATAAATAAGGTAGCCCGTGTGGCCGCGTTCTAATAACCGCGACATCTTAACCGCTGAGATCACTGGAATCCTTGGACAAGAGCCGTCCCCATAAAAGGTCCACTGGAACCCCTGATCAGATAGAAAACGTACTATCCTCTGTCGGCAATCTACCACAGCTCGGTATCTGCTCAACACATCAATGCCGATAATGCAGTCAAAATCTGCCATCTCTAACTGAATCAGATCGGCCCTCAGATCATTGCCCTCAAAATAAATGAGGCAATCAGATAACAGTCGGTCCGCAATCACATGCTTTCCTGTGGGTGTCGATACCATGAGAGGTGTGGGTAACAGAGACGAGCACAAGCGGTGTTTCTCCACAAAAGCAACAGATACAAAAGAATGAGAAGCACATGTATCTATCAAAATAAATGCAGGGTACGTAAATAAATGACACGTACCAGCAATGACCTCCTCCGGGGCTGCCTCAGCCTGCTCCCTAGTCAGTGCATACACCTGACCTTACGGCGGTCCCGCCGCCTGACCTCCCTGCGGTCGAGGCGCAAACTGCTGTCTCGGTGGTGCCATCCTAGCGTCAAATCTTGGCCTATTCGGCCCTGAGTCTGCCTGACTTGCCCGATTGGGGCAGTTCCGAGCTAAGTGGCCCACCTTACCACAAACATAACAGCCTCGGCAGTCACGTGACAAGTGAAATCCTCCACAGCGGTCACACTTGTCCCCTCCTGCCTTACTCCCCTGTGTAGGTCCTCGATTGCTTTGCTTCTGACCCTGAGATTTCTTCCCACTAAATCTGGAAGATGACGAGGCTCCACAAGCCTTGAACTGATCCCCTCGTGGTTTCAAACTATCAGTAACAGGCCTCTGTGGTGGTACGAAAGGGGGTACAACATCCTTGTACGCGCCCACTGCAATCTCTGCCAACTCTGCCCGTGTCAGGGCGTCATCAAAAGAGCTGGGGTTGTTGGAGACAACCCGATCAAATAGTTCTGGCCTCAGTCCCTTCATAAAATGTCTCATCTTCGCATGGCTGCTCACAGCGATATGGGGACATACCTCAACAGTGAAGAATACTGCAAAGCAAAGTCTGAAACTGACATGTTGCCCTGCTTCAAATTAGTGAACTCGTCCTCCTTTACTTGTCTGGTAGCTGCCGAAAAATACCGGTTAAGAAACCGGGTCCTGAATACAGTCCAGTCTACTACCATACCCTGAGCCCTCAGCTCCATCACAGTGGTCTTCCACCACATAGAAGACTTTTTCGCCATTTGAAACTCTGTTAGTCGTAACCATGCGGTCCGTGCACAAGGCGCAGTCACAAGTATCTGTTCTATCCGTTCCAGCCACTCTTCGGCCCCTTCTCCAGACTCGGTCCCCTCAAACATGGGTGGACGGAAGTTCAGAAACTGTGTCAAACTGAGCTCCCCTGGTAATAACGTCTGTGCACTGGGCTCCACGCCCACGGCAGGTGGCGGTAACGGATTTGTCTGAGCAACACTAGCATTCATACTGCCCATATCCCCTACCTCTTCATTGAGGTTCTCCGGGTTAATAGCCGCCATGCTGCAACACAAGAGTTAACAACAATACCAAAAGCAGTTCATAGTATAAGCCGTTAGATAACAAGAGTATCATATTCAAAGCATGTTAGTATAACACTTATACAAAAATATGCATCACATGCATAACATGCCCAACAATGAATACCTAACCAACTTGTCTCTAAAGGCTACCCTTCACTCTTCCCTGGTTATCCAACCACTGCTCTGATACCACTAATGTGAGACCCCGTTATCTCAAACATACTAATAGGTGCGATTAAGAGAACTAAACATTCATATGAATAAATCAGAGTAATAAGTCATGTTGATTAACCTGAGCTTAAGAGATTACAGTACCAAAAGTTTCAAAAGGAATTTCACAAATTCCTACAAAAGGTACTACACTATAGTCTTACTCTACCACATGTAGAAGCTACACAAAATTTTCTCTAACATGCTAATCCTGTAGCACTCCTTACAGCTCAGCTTTTCAACCCCGACCCTGGTTCTCATCAAAAGCACCTACAGAGACAACCCCCAACACATGAGCATAACATAATTCATATTCAACATAATATTATTGTAAGGCGTAAATGCATAATCATAATACAAAACACTTCCTGTATTTCCATCGCATTTACAACGCCTAATGGTTGTCCCTGTACCACAATTCATAATCAAAACACTATATGAATATATGGCTTCACAAATAAATGTCATGACATATCATCTCTTTTTCTTGAGTCAGTCATCATCAATTATTTTAATGCTTCTTCGCTTTACAATCTCAAAACAAGCGGTATCTCATCCTCGCTTCTTCATACTAGCGGTATCTCATCCTCGCTTAGTATGGTATACTCCGCCTCCATGTGCAAGCGAGCCTACCCCTCCCGCTCCACATTTTTAGCGGTCAAGCGTAAGCATTAAAACCTTCACTGTGATCACCCCTGACTCGTGGAATACACCTCTTTATTCCACATCACTATATGCAACAACAATGCATAATATGCAACAACAATGCATAATAACATGTATCATACTCTTAATGCATCACATTGCATTCACCATGTGCCAAATAGACAAACATAAAATACATGTTACCGTTAGGATGCCCGTACGTCGCTTACGTACCTTTCCAAAAGATAGAGGAGTCAACCGACTTTATCTCCTCGGCTGTGCTGGCACCTGTGATGGTTCTACATAACCACACAACACAATATTAGGCACCTCATAATAATCCGGAATCAAAATTCAAATAAAAAATCATATTTACCCTAAAATGTCATCTCGCGATCGATCGCCCCTTAGCCCCGATCGATCGCGAGATGTTACTGTCTTGCATACCAAAATTATGCAATCCGCGATCGATCGCCCCTTTATTGGTGATCGATCGCCAAAACCCACTGGAACGTCGCAATCGATCTCGCCTCCTTGGCGATCGATCGCCAACTTTGTTCCTTTGCGCGATTTCCAGAATTCTCTAACACTGATATTCATACCTTTCGATCTAACATGTAAGACATACAACATGCCCAAACAAACATGCTAGTAGCTACAATACACTACCCTGAGTGTATTCATATAAGATATATACCCCGAACACAAACCCACATGCATTAAAATCACCCAATAACATCAGTACTCAACCAACTTTTCTGAAAAACAGGGCATTGTCTTCCTGTCCATATTTTTGAGTACCCACTTTCAAGCAATGAAATCTACCACATAAGTCATGAATTTTGCTCAAATAAAAATGCCAAGGGCTTCACAAAACTACCATGTATGTACTCAAACCAAAGGTTTACCAAAAACCTAGCTAACATGCATGATAATATCTTCACAATTCATTCCCATCCCATATTTTCCAGAACAACAGGGTGTACCCATTACCCAGATTTTCGAACACTATACTTTACATGCTTAAATCTTCCACATAAAACATGTAACATGCTCAAGCAAAAATACTGGAAGCTTCATAAGAACACCATGTAAGCATTTAAATCGAAGGTTCTAAGAAACCTAAGCTAACATGCCATTTTTACACCAATAAAAGTATGAACTTAAACAACTTAAATTCAAACCCAAAAATGGTTTCTCACCCTCTTTTGCTCCTATTTTTGCAAGCTTTCCAAGCAATAAAAATGGTGGATCTCCTCCTTTTCTTACTTATCAGATGTTGGACAAAAAATGGGAGAAAAATGGAGGGGTTTCAGCAATGGAAAGGTGGAGAGGGAGATGGGACAAGGGGTATGGTTGAGCAGCTGGCAGCAGGGTATGGGTCAAGGGGGGTGGTTGATTGGGGGGTTAAGTGATGTGTTATGTTTTGGTCTCGGTATTTAGCACGATGTATAAAAATATCCTCACATGATATTTATAGTATTTTCTCAATAAAATACTTCAACTCCCATTTAAATATGCTTTACCAAAACAAACAACACACACCCCAAATAATCATGCCACAACCCCAAAATCCCAACATATAACACATGCACCCTCACATGCATTTCCCAATATTATTAATTCAACACAAGAATTAATACCATAATTTTCACAACAATGATTAATGTTTAAATAACACCTAATCATTTCGGGGATATCACAGTTTGGGCCCATAAGACTTTAAGAAAGTCTTGTACCTTAATTAAAGCCTTATAATATAAATACAAGGTTTTGATTAATTGTTAAAAATATACTTTTCATATCATTGCTTGATATCAAAAACCTAGACTCCACTCCTCAAGCTCTCGGCCGCCACTTGTTCGAAGATCATCGCCGCCGCCGCCTTGATCTTCACGGCCGTCCTTGCTCGGTTATAGTAACCATGAGGTTTTGTTGGTTCAAGAATAAGTCTAGCAACATTTTCTTGAACATCCCTTTCGATTTGATCGTGTGGATACCGTTGAGGCAAAAACTTGTAAAGTTTTGCTAGTGACTCGGAAGGAGGCGTTGGACGTGGTGCTGCTCCGTGGAATCTGCTCAAACACGCTACAAGGGTGAGACCTTCATAAATCATTTATCCGATATGATAACTTTGTATAGATCCGCGGTTAAAGTAATCCAAAATTTTATTCCGCTGCGTTGTATGCTCTTGGGATTACTAACAGTGGTATCAGAGCCGTGTACAAGGCTCATATCGGATTTATATGGTTAAATAGTTTAATCATATTAGAATTAATATTGCATGCTATTTAAAACTGTATGAACATATATGATATGTTAATATTTAGTTTGTGAAAATCATCGTAAAATTGTATTTGATATAATTGGCGAATAATCAAATGAATTGGGCAATGTTTTCGGCCACCACCATGATTTTGACCCACGGCTTAGCCACGTGAGGGCTAGGGGTTTCGGACTCCTATGCTTGAGATGGCCTAGTCGTTGTGGCTCATGTTTATGCATGGAGGTTTCGAGACATGGATGAGTTTTGAACTCTTTGGCTCAATAATGGTTCTCGGATGCATGGATTAGTGGCTTCACCACATGAGAGCTAGGGTTTTCGAACCCTTGGCTCGAGATGGTTGAGCCAACCCTGTGCATGCCCTGACCGTGACTCGTGGCTAACAAATTCCGGCGTTTCGAACAAGATGGCTCGATGAAAACCCAAGGTGGTGCGTGACGGCTAGGGTTTGGAACCCCAGTGCCGCCGCCGCTCGCTCAAGGCTCGGCCATGGGCTAGGGTTTCGAACCTTAGGCCCATAATTGGTCCAGCCGTGCACTTTTGTGGTTCGAACCATGGTGGTTCGTGGCTTAGTCGCTTTAGTTCGTGGCATGTGATGTCCCGAGCGTACGATAATTTTTCAAAAATTATTTTACAGTTTTAATTAGAATTAAATTTAAAATGTTTAGAATTTAATTAATTAAATGTTAATACATGCTTTATGTGTTGTTTGAGCATGGTGCATGGTTATAGCCCTTTCGACCTATTAGATAGGATTTGTGAATGTTTGTAATTTATAATACGACCTGCGAGTCGTGCCTTCTCTATTTCATTCTAAATGTAATCCCTCCCCTATGTTCCCCTCGAATGTGAATCGAGGAATTATATATCTTGTAAATAGTATAGTTTAATTGTTGATGGTGATCAATGAAGATGGAGCAAGGTGCCGGGATGAGGAGGCCATTCACAAATTGGAGCCAAAAGAAGGTGCTTGTGAAGTTACCTTAGGTTGACTCCTAGGATTTTCTCATTGGCTTGAGAAAATCATTAGTAGGGGCTATAACCATGTCACGTTTAATTATGTATGTTGATGCATGATTTGTCTTATGTTTTAGATTGATAATTGTATTACACATATATGTAGATATGTATACAACTATATGTAGTGGACATATTTTAAATTATCAAACTAATCATGAGATCAATAAATCCCTCTAAAATATTAAGTTTAAGATGCCTTCCAAAATTAAAAGTACTCGTCAAAAACTTCGATTGTACATGTGTGGGTTTTCCAAAGCAAAGCACCGTGGCAATCTTAGTAAGGCGCGAAAGGATAAAAGTGATATCCGTTATACTTTAAATTGGGTACGACTTAACTAGGTTATCTCAATAGGATTGGGAACTTAGAGGCATGGGTTGGATTATAATTCATTTGATGAATTGAACAAAGTGTTGTTCGTCCAACTATCCAAGAATTACATGTGATGTAATTGACAAAGTGTTGTCTACCTAAATAACCGAGTCTTGGGCGATTAGCCAAAGCTAACTCAAGATTAGGCGAAATATGGATCTTGGCCCACTAAAGGTTTCGAGGGTTGATATTTTTTAAACAAATAGTGAGAGTATCATTTAATGTAAGACCATGTTAAATGATTAAATCATAAACTTATTTTGCATATTTATATTGTAGATATCCATGGCAACTAACAACGTAACAAGCACTTTATCACTGCGATCGGTCCTTGAGAAGGACAAATTAAATGGGACAAATTTCCTAGACTGGCATAGGAACTTGAGGATAGTCCTCAAACAAGAAAAGAAACAATATGTCCTAGAGGAACCCTTACCTGCTGAGGAACCTCCCCTAACGGCTACAAGAGCCAAAAAAGATGCTTACAAGAAGCATCAAAGTGACGCACTTGATGTTGGGTACCTTATGCTTGCCACCATGAACTCTGAGCTTCAGAAGCAACATGAGGAAATGGAGGCGTTTGATATGATCGAGCATCTTAAGCAACTGTACCAACAACAAACTAGACAAGAGAGGTATGACGTCTCTAAGGCGTTATTCCAGTGTAGAATGGTAGAAGGAAGTCTGGTTGGAACTCATGTACTCAAGATGATTGGGTATATTGAGAATCTGGAGAAGCTGGGTTTTCCTTTGGACCAAGAGTTGGCCACTGACGTGATCTTGCAATCGTTGCCTGAAAGCTTCAGTCAATTTGTCTTAAATTATAATATGATTGAAATTGAGAAGACACTACCACAGTTACTTGGCATGCTTAGAACTTTTGAAGCAAATAGCAAGAAGTCTAAACCTACTAATGTTCTTATTGTGAATAAGAACAAAGGAAAGACTAAAGCTAAGAACTTCAAGAAGAACAAGAAGGTCTTTGTTAAATCTAAGCCAAAGTCGTCTGCACTGAAACCAAAGGGAGGGATAGCGAAGGAAGGGAACTGTTTCCATTGCGGTGAGACCGACCATTGGAAAAGAAACTGCAAAGTATATCTGGAGGATCTAAAGAAAGGAAGTGTGACTTCCACTTCAGGTATTTTTGTTATAGAAGTCAATTTATCTACTTCTTCATCATGGGTATTAGATACTGGATGTGGATCTCACATTTGTGTAAATGTGCAGGACCTCAAAAAGAGTAGATTGTTGGCGAAAGACGAAGTTGATCTCCGAGTTGGAAATGGAGCAAGAGTTGCTGTATTAGCTATAGGAGATTATTATTTATCTTTGCCTTCTGGTTTATCATTGATTTTAAAAGACTGTTATTTTGTGCCATCTATTACCAAAAACATAATTTCTATTTCTTGTTTAGACAAGTGTGGTTTTTCATTTATAATAAAGGACAACTGTTGTTCTATTTATTTAAATGATATGTTTTATGCTAGTGCACAAATGGTGAATGGTCTTTATTTATTAAATCTTGATATGCCTATCTATAACATAAATACTAAAAGGATTAAAAATAATGATTGTAATCCGACTTATCTCTGGCATTGTCGCTTGGGCCACATAAACGAGAACTGCATATCTAAACTTCATAAGGATGGAGTATTAGATTCATTTGATTTTGAATCATATGAAACATGTGAATCTTGTTTAATGGGCAAGATGACTAAAGCCCCTTTCAAGGGACATGTTGAAAGGGCAAATGTTTTATTGGGACTAATACATAGTGATGTATGTGGACCAATAAGTACACAAGCTAGAGGTGGTTTTCAATACTTCGTTACATTTACTGATAACCTCAGTAGATATGGGTATGTGTACCTAATGAAGCATAAGCATGAAACCTTTGAAAAGTTCAAAGATTTCAAGAATGAAGTACAAAACCAACTTGGCAAAAGTATCAAAATCCTTCGATCAGATCGAGGAGGTGAATACTTAAGCCAAGAGTTTCATGATTATCTAAAGGAGTGTGGGATAGTCCCACAACTCACTCCTCCGTATACTCCACAATGGAATGGTGTATCCGAGAGGAGAAATTGAACCTTGTTAGACATGGTAAGATCAATGATGAGTCATGCAGATCTTCCGATATCGTTTTGGGGACACGCTCTAGAAACAACGATTTTCTTACTGAACCATGTTCCATCTAAATCAGTGGAAAAGACACCATATGAGATATGGACTGTGAATCGTCCTAGTATGTCTTTTATGAAGATTTGGAGTTGTGAGGCTTTCGTTAGACGTCACGCCACTAACAAACTTGGACCCAAATCTGATAAGTGTTTATTTGTGGGGTATCCTAAGGAAACGAAAGGATACTATTTCTATTATCCCACCGAGAACAAAATACTCGGACTGGTGTATTTCTTGAAAGAGAATTTATTTCTAGAAAAACTAGTGGGAGAAAAATTGAACTTAGTGAAGTTCAACCACAAGAAAACACTGAACCTGAGATTGAGATGGAAACAGAGCAGGCACCGCAAGCTGTTGTGGAAGAAGTACCTTCTCAAGAGACACAAGCCCAGCGTAGGTCTGTAAGAGAACACCGGGAGCCACAGAGATATGGATTTCTTGTGACTCAACAAGGTGACTTACTACTTATTGATGAGGATGAGCCGTCATCTTATCAACAAGCTATAATGGGCACTGATTCTGAGAAATGGCAAGAGGCCATGAAATCTGAGATGGAATCCATGTATGCAAACCAAGTATGGACTTTGGTTGATCCACCTGAAGGGGTACGACCCATAGGGTGCAAATGGATTTTCAAGAAAAAGACCGATATGGATGGTAACGTACAAACCTATAAAGGTCGGCTGGTTGCAAAAGGATTCAAACAAATTCATGGTATTGACTATGATGAAACCTTTTCACCAGTGGCCATGGTTAAATCCATAAGGATCTTACTTGCAATAGCTGCATTTCAAGATTATGAAATCTGGCAGATGGATGTCAAAACAGCTTTCCTTAATGGAAATCTGCTCGAGGATGTGTACATGACACAGCCCGAGGGTTTTGTCGATCCAAAGGATGCTGGAAAAATATGCAAGCTACAACGATCCATTTATGGATTGAAGCAAGCTTCTCGGAGTTGGAATCTCCGTTTTGATGATGCAATCAAAGAGTTTGGTTTTATCAAAAACGAAGATGAACCTTGTGTCTACAAGAAGGTCAGTGGGAGCGTAATCATTTTCTTGGTGTTGTATGTAGATGACATACTTCTCATTGGGAATGATATCCCTGCCTTACAATCTGTAAAGATTTGGCTAGGGAATTGCTTTTCGATGAAAGACTTGGGAGAAGCCACATATGTATTAGGAATCAAGATCTATAGAGATAGATCGAGAAGGCTTCTTGGCCTAAGTCAAAGTACATACATAGACAAAGTGCTTAAAAGGTTTAGCATGCAAGAATCAAAGAAAGGATTCGTGCCTATGACACATGGTATATATCTCTCGAAAGGAACAGTGTCCTTCAACACCAGATGACAGACAACGCATGAGTAAGATTCCATATGCGTCAGCTATTGGATCTATCATGTATGCCATGATATGTACTCGTCCCGATGTATCGTATGCTTTGAGCATGACGAGCAGATATCAAGTTGATCCAGGTGAAGGTCACTGGATTGCTGTCAAGAACATCCTGAAGTACTTGAGAAGGACTAAGGATACATTCTTGATTTATGGAGGTGAGGAAGAGCTCAATGTAATAGGTTACACTGATGCAAGCTTCCAAACCGACAAAGATGATTTTCGATCGCAATCTGGATATGTGTATTGCCTAAATGGAGGTGCTGTGACCTGGAAGAGTTCAAAGCAAGAAACAGTAGCCGATTCTACAACGGAAGCTGAGTATATTGCTGCCTCGGATGCAGCAAAGGAAGCTGTTTGGATTAGGAAGTTCATTTCTGAACTTGGAGTGGTGCCTAGCATTAAAGATCCGATAGAACTCTATTGTGACAACAATGGAGCGATCGCATTGGCTAAGGAACCTAGATCTCACCAAAGATCCAAGCACATACTTCGGCGCTTTCATTTCATTCGAGAAATCGTTGAAATGGGAGATGTTAAAATATGCAAAGTACCAACAGATGATAATGTATCTGACCCATTGACGAAGCCACTGTCACAGCAGAAGCATGATCGTCATACTAGATCTCTAGGCATTAGGTATATGTCTGAGTGGTCTTAGTGCAAGTGGGAGATTTGTTGGGATATGCCCTAAGACATATCATTAGATGATTGTTTAATGACATACAATGTAATATGATTTTATGAATGGCAATTCATTATTATATATTATTCTTTTAACTGTGCAATATGAATTAATATATATGTTAATGTCCTTAGAATAATATTGTATTATTCTTAAAGATGTCCCTAGTCAAGTATTATCATGAATAGGGATAATGATAATACGTAGAGACTAGTATGTGTTGATTGATGAATTGTTCATTGATATGAGATATCAAATCAACACATGGGTACATGTTAGAGAACGATGTACTGGACAGACCCACCATGAGAATGCAACATGGATAGTTATATGATCGTCATATGCAATTCTCATAGTGATAATAATGTATGTAATCCTTACGACTTGTGATCATCAGAGATCCCAACATAAGGAGTTATGTATCTTGATATCGTCAAACGTTACCCGTAACAGGGTAATCTATAAAGGCGATTATTGGATACACTACGAATTATGTAGAGGGATGTTGACTGATCAAGATAGGATTTGTCCCTCCTATATAACATGAGATGTGTTTGGCCCTTGATCAAGTGAGAACTAAAATGCATGGCCATGCTCGAATGAGTCGATATGAGATATCGAGCTTATTCGTTTATTCTAGTTCTACTTGGGGATCAAGAAATAGAGATTGAATATACGAGTATGACTATTCCATGACTCGTGTTCAATCTAAACACAAAGGACAAAGGGATTAAGTTACATGGTTAATATTATCACAAGTTCTAAAGGTTATGTCGAGTCATTGACATTCTTGTAATTTGGGTAGCCTTGATGTGTTGCTAGACACCGCTTTTTGCTTGTAACGTAAAATGAGATTTTATGTCATTGCCAACATTACAAGAACCTATCGGGTCGCACAAAAGATTAAATCGAGAAGGGAAATTAAATTCATTGGATGAATTAATTAATTAAGAAGAGTCTTAATTAAGTGATTAAAAGGTTTTAATTAAATCATGGGTTTGGGCCCATAAGACTTTAAGAAAGTCTTGAACCTTAATTAAAGCCTTATAATATAAATACAAGGTTTTCATTAATTGTTAAAAATATACTTTTCATATCATTGCTTGATATCAAAAACCTAGACTCCACTCCTCAAGCTCTCGCCGCCGCTTGTTCGAAGATCATCGCCGCCGCCGCCTTGATCTTCACGGCCGTCCTTGCTCGGTTATAGTAACCGTGAGGTTTTGTTGGTTCAAGAATAAGTCTAGCAACCTTTTCTTGAACATCCCTTTCGATTTGATCGTGTGGATACCGTTGAGGCAAAAACTTGTAAAGTTTTGCTAGTGACTCGGAGGAGGCGTTGGACGTGGTGCTGCTCCGTGGAATCTGCTCAAACACGCTACAAGGGTGAGACCTTCGTAAATCCTTTATCCGATATGATAACTTTGTATAGATCCGCGGTTTTAAGTAATCCAAAATTTTATTCCGCTGCGTTGTATGCTCTTGGGATTACTAACATAAAATACTCTACCAGATACCGTTACTGGTACTTCAATCGTGGAAGCACCTCCCAGGCACAGCTCGATCTCAACTCTGGATCTATGTACTTATTCAACCAGCTCTGGTACCTCGATCCTGGAAGTACCCCTATCAACAGCCCGAGCTCAACTCCAAAGCTACCGCTGCACCTATGTTACCTGCCCCAACAGAGACAGCCCCCACACGGGGTGAGCATACCGATACCACCAATCCAATAATCATATATTCAGTTCATAATTTAGAGAATGTAAATGCCATGAATTTAAATAATACTCCCTGGATGGTATCATCCTCATCCGGGATCCCCTGTATTGTCCATGTTCTCAAAATAATCAAACCATTAAATTCTCAAAGCTAGTTGATCATCTCATTGATCAACTAAAACCATTCCTGCTATACCAGTTCCATAACCAGATATGATTAAATCATCAAATAGAGTACTACAGATATCCCATGTATCTAGCAAATGACTCCATATTTCTATCTCATAGCTCGCTCCACAATAGCGGCATTTTAACTACCAAGCACGCTCAACAATAGCGGCGTCATAACCGATGGTCGCTCAACGGCGACAACATCCCAATCATTGCTCGCTCAAAGGCGGCCCATATAATTCCCAATAAATGTTCATTCATCGCAATTACCATGTACCATGCATTTCCATAACCCTTTATAGTAAGTACCATATACCATGCATTTCAATATCCATTTAATGCAATTACCACATACCATGCATTTCAATATCCATTTAATGCAAATGCCATATACCATGCATTTCACAGTTGTAATATTATAACAGGCTATGCTCGTACGTCATACGTACCTTATACTTCCGTAGTTCGAGTCCGACCTCGCCAGAGTCCCACGACCCAATGAATTATGTGCTAACACATAAATAGCTCTCAATTAAACATAAGCATGCAACCACGTGCCCAAGCACGTTCATAACCCCCAAACATATCGTCAATCCATGACGATTACCAAAATAAAAGCCCCCCGGCTAAGCATGGATAATACCCAAAATTTTCCATTTTTCATGTTTAAAAGATAGCCAAAAACCCAACCGAGAATTCCATTTTATTAAACTTTGGCTCTAATCAATCCATTTTAAAAGTATAGCATTCCCATTGAAATGTAGACAATGCCCCGGAAACTGGCTACTCAAACCCCGATTCCAAAATCCCGACATTTTTCCAAAATTTCCAAAAAAAAACAAGTTCCTACGGGCGGCGATCAATCGCTTAGCCCTAGGCGATCGATCGCCTAACAAAATGGCATGGGCGATCGATCGCCTCATTTCCAGGCAATCGGTCGCCTCTCATTGTTTTGGCTAGTGCCTCATGGCGATCGATCGCCTCCTTTGAGGCGGTCGATCTCCTCACTGTTCATCTTCCACAAAATTTTATCAACGTCGCGGCGATCGATCGCCTTGCCCTAGGGATCGATCGCCTCGACCTGTAACAGCCAAAAATGGCATTTTTCTTGCAAAATCTTCCCCAATAACAAAGCTCACACCCCATATAACATAAACCCTTAACAATGGGCTATAAATCAATTCCAAAATACAACACCCAAAAATCTTTAAAACTCATTTCTTTAAACCCAACATAAATCCTTCCCAAACACCACAAAACCACTATCAAATCGAAGATAAATGCGAGGGGATGAATAATACCTTATTATCTTCGAGAAATTCGGCTCCCAAGTCGAGCAACCATCGATTTTCATCAAGGGAGAAAAGAGGGGAACATGGGTGGGGAAGGAGGCGTAGAAGAGGGGAGAGAGGGAGGAGATTCAGTGTAATGACGGAACACCGAGTCTATTTGGTATATATAGCTCCCAAGCTCCAAAATACCAACTCCTCCACAAATACATCATGATTCATTAAATATCATCTGTTTTCAATAATTATCTCTCCAACTCAAATTCCATTACCAGCCCCAGTACAAAGTACTCCGGACCCCAGATCCCACCAAAAACCAAATTCCAAGGTTATCACTACGATGAGAATACAGTCTCATCCCTTGGATCCAACGACTCTAAAAACCGGGTTTAAAATCCCCGAGAGTCCCGAAACCGCAATTAATTCATAATTGCCACAATTAAAATCCATTAAAGGTTATTACCACACCGGGATTAACTGTTGGGACTCGCCCTAAGACAACTCATTAGATGATTGTTTATGACATACACTGTATTATGATTTTGTTAATGGCAATTCATTATTATATATTATTCGTGTATCTGTGTAATATGAATTAATATATAAGTTAATGTCCTTAGAATAATATTGTATTGTTCTTAAAGATTGTCCCTAGTCAAGTATTATCATGAATAAGGATAATGATAATTCATTGAGACTAGTATGTTTTGATTGATGAATTGTTCATAGATATGAGATATCAAATCAACACATGGGTACATGTTAGAGAACGATGTACTGGACAGACCCACCATGAGAATGCTACATGGATAGTTATATGAACGTCATAAGCAATTCTGATAGTGATAATAATGTATGTAATCCTTACGACTTGAGATCACCAGAGATCCCAACATAAGGAGTCATGTATCTTGATATTGTCAAACGTTACCTGTAACAGGGTAAACTATAAAGACAATCATTGGATACACCACGAATTATGTAGAGGGATGTTGAGTGATCAAGAAAGGATTTGTCCCTACTATATAATAGGAGAATTGTTTGGGCCCTTGATCAAGTAAGACTAAAATGCATGGCCGTGCTTGAATGAGTCGATATGAGATATCGAGCGTATTCGTTTATTCTAGTTCTACTTGGGGATCAAGAAATAAAAGATTGAATATATGAGTATATGACTATTCCATGACTCATGTTCAATCTAAACACAGTGGACAAAGGGATTAAGTTACATGGTTAATATTATCGCAGTTCGTAGGTTATGTCGAGTCAATGACATTCTTGTAATTTGGGTAGCCTTGATGTGTTGCTAGATACCGCTTATTGCTTGTGACATAAAATTAGATTTTATGTCGCTGCCAACATTGCAAGATCCTAGCGGGTCACACAAAAGATTAAATCGATAAAGGGAGATATAATTCATTGGATGAATTAATTAATTAAGAAGAGTCTTAATTAAATATATAAGATGTATGGATTTAATTAATTATTGGTATGGGCCAATGGGGCTTTAAGAAAGCCTTTAATTAAATCTAACATATATATTATAATTGGATAACAAGGTGATAAAAATATGATTCCATTATCACAAAACCTAATCTCCTCCATTCACTTGCTCTCGGTCGCCGCCTCATCCTCCCACCTCACGCCGCCGCGCCGCCGTGAAAAGGGAATTTGATCGGCCGCCGTTGATCAGTTTTGAACCGTGAGTTTAGTTCTGGTTTAAGAACGAGTCTAGCAACTTGTTCTTAAATCCTTTTTTGATTTGATCGTGTGAATACCGTAGAGACGAAGGTGAAAATCCTTGTTCGTGACTCGTGGACTTGCAACGAGGATTCTGCTACAAATACGCTACAAGGGTACGATTCTTAATCAATCTCGATATCCTTTGGTAGGAATCAAATTTTATTTTCCGCTGCATATTGTATGATGGATTCCTAACAGTGGTATCAGAGCCAGGTTCAAAGCTCATAACGGAATTATGTGGTTAATTGTTTAATCATATTTAGAATTATATTGCATGCTTTGAAACTGTATATAATCATATATGATATGAGTAATCGAGTTTGTGAAAATCATCGTAAAATTATATATGATATAATTGACATTTTATGTATACGATACACGAAGGCAAAAAGCCGAGCCCAAGGCTCTTGATGGTTCAGCCATCACCGACCATGGTTCACGGAAACATTCGGGTTGGCGGCTACCTCCACGTGAGAGCTAGGGTTTTCGAACCCCTTGGATCGAGATGGTCGAGCCGCCAACGCCATGAATCGTGCATGGAAAGGCCGAGAATATGACAAGGTTTCGAACCTTGTGGCTCGAGACGGCTAGGGTTTCGAACCCTAGCGGCCGCCGCATGGCTCAAACGGGCTTGGACCGTGACTTGGGCTAGGGTTTCGAACCCCAGGCTCATGCATGGTCCAGCCGTGTGGTTAGGGTCATTGGTCCATGGCTTGTGACGCAACGAGTCTCCGTGGCATGTGATGTCACGAGCGTACGATAATTTTCCAAAATTTTATTTTACAGTTTTAATTAGAATTAAATTTTAAAATGTTTAGAATTTAATTAATTAAATGTTATAGCATGTTTTATGTGTTGTTTGAGCATGGTGCATGGTTATAGCCCTATGACCTATTAGATAGGATTTGTGAATAATTGTAATTTTAATACGGCCTGCGTGTCTTGCCTTCTCTATTTTTCCTAAATGTTATCCCTCCCCTATGTTCCCCTCGAATATGACTCGAGGAATTCTCTATATCTTGTAAATGTTATATAGTATAGTTTATTTCATTGATGGATATCAACGAAGACGGACCATGGTGCCGAGGTGAGAAGGCCATTCACAAAAGGGAGCCAAAGAGGTGCTTGGAGAAGTTACCTTAGGTTGACCTTCTAGAATTTTCTCATTGGCTTGAGAAAATCATTAGTTGGGGCTATAACCATGTCATGTTTATTTTATGTTGATGTATGAGATGCATGTTTACTATTTTATTTCATATTGATGCTTGATATACATATATGTAGATATGTATATATATTCATATATGTACCAGACATATTTTCAATATTAATAAAATCATGCGATCAATAAATCCCTCTTAAAATATTAAGTTTTAGATGCCTTCGAATTAAAAATACTCGTCAAGACTTCGATTGAACATGTGTGGGTTTGCCAAAGCAAAGCATCGTGACAATCTTAGTAAGGCGCGAAAGGATAAAAGAGATATCCGTGTTATTTTAAAATTGGGTTGGACTTAACTAGCAATATCTCAATAAGATTGGGAACCTAGAGGCATGGGGTTGGATAATGATTCATTAGATGAATTTGAACAAAGTGTTGTTCGTCCAACCATCCAAGAATTACATGTGATGTAATTGACAAAGTGTTGTCTACCTAAATAACCGAGTCTTGGGTGATTAGCCAAAGCTAACTCGGGATTAGGTTAAATATGGATCTTGGCACACTAAGTTTACGAGGGTTGATATTTTAAACAAAATAGTGGGAGTATCATTTAATATAAGACCTTATTAAATGATTAAAATCATAAACTCATTTTACATATTTATATTGTAGATATCCATGGCATCAAACAACGTAACTAGCACACTATCATTGCGATCGGTCCTTGAGAAGGACAAACTAAATGGGACTAATTTCCTAGACTGGTATAGAAATTTGAGGATTGTCCTCAAACAAGAGAAAAAGCAATATGTCCTAGAGGAACCCTTACCTACTGAGGAACCTCCCGTAACGGCTGCTAAAACCGATCAGGATGCTTACAAGAAGCATCAGAATGACGCGCTTGATGTTGGTTTCCTTATGCTTGCCACCATGAACTCTGAGCTTCAGAAGCAACATGAGGAAATGGAGGCGTTCGATATGATCGAGCACTTAAAGCAAATCTACCAACAACAAGCTAGACAAGGGAGGTATGACGTCTCTATAGCGTTATTCCAGTGCAGAATGGTAGAAGGAAGCCTTGTTGGTACTCATGTACTAAAGATGATTGGGTACATTGAGAATCTTGAAAAGATGGGTTTTCCATTGGACCAAGAGTTGGCCACAGACGTGATCTTGCAATCGTTGCCTGATAGCTACAGTCAATTTGTCTTGAATTACAATATGATTGAAATCGAAAAGACGCTACCGCAATTGCTTGGTATGTTGAGAACATATGAAGCAAATTCAAAGAAGTCTAAGCCTACTAATGTTCTTATTGTGAATAAGAGTAAAGGAAAGACTAAAGCAAAAGGCTACAAGAAGAACAAGAAAGTCTTTGTTAAGTCTAAGCCTCATGCTTCTGCACTCAAGCCAATGGGAGGAGTGGCTAAGGAAGGGAACTGCTTCCATTGCGGTGAGACCGGTCATTGGAAGAGGAACTGCAAATTATATCTGGAAGATCTTAAGAAGACAAAGGGAAGTGTGACTTCCGCTTCTTTGTTATAGAAGTCAATTTATCTACTTCTTCATCATGGGTATTAGATACTGGATGTGGTTCTCACATTTGTGTTAATGTGCAGGATCTCAAAAGGAGTAGGTTGTTGGCGAAAGGCGAGGTTGATCTCCGAGTGGGAAATGGAGCAAGAGTTGCTGCATTAGCTATTGGAGATTATTCATTAAATTTACCTTCTGGTTTATTATTATATTTAAAAGACTCTTATTTTGTGCCATCTATTACTAGAAACATTATTTCAATTTCTTGTTTGGACAAGATTGGTATTTCATTTATTATAAAGGACAAGTGTTGTTCCATTTATTTGAATGATATGTTTTATCTAGTGCACAATTGATTAATGGTCTTTATGTATTAAATCTTGATATGCCTGTCTATAACATAAATACTAAAAGGATTAAGAATAATGATTCTAATCCAACTTATCTCTGGCATTGTCGCTTGGGCCATATAAACGAGAATCGCATATCAAAACTTCATAAGGATGGAGTATTAGATTCATTTGATTTTGAATCATATGAAACATGTGAATCTTGTTTAATGGGCAAGATGACTAAAGCTCCTTTCAAGGGATATGTTGAAAGGACAAATGATTTATTGAGTCTCATACATAGTGATGTATGTGGACCAATAAGCACACATGCTAGAGGTGGTTTTCAATACTTTGTTACATTTACTGATGACTTCAGTAGATATGGGTAGGTGTACCTAATGAAACATAAACATGAAACCTTTGAAAAGTTCAAGGATTTCAAGAATGAAGTACAAAACCAGCTTGGCAAAAGTATCAAAACCCTCCGATCAGATCGAGGAGGCGAATACCTAAGCCAAGAGTTTTATGACTATCTAAAGGAGTGTGGGATAGTCCCACAACTCACTCCTCCGTATACTCCACAATGGAATGGTGTATCCGAAAGGAGGAATCGAACTTTGTGGGACATGGTTCTATCAATGATGAGTCATGCAGATCTTCCGACTTCCTTTTGGGGACATGCTTTAGAAACAACAATATTTATACTGAACCGTGTTCCATCTAAATCAGTA
Organism: Haberlea rhodopensis; assembly: GCA_907163345.1. Classification (NCBI taxonomy): domain Eukaryota; kingdom Viridiplantae; phylum Streptophyta; class Magnoliopsida; order Lamiales; family Gesneriaceae; genus Haberlea; species Haberlea rhodopensis. The sequence goes on along the minus strand of CAJQUN010000254.1, from coordinate 615,065 downwards.
GAAAAGACACCATATGAGATATGGACTAAGAAGCGTCCTAATATGTCTTTTATGAAGATTTGGGGTTGTGAGGCTTACGTGAGACGTCACGCCTCCAATAAACTTGGACCCAAATCTGATAAGTGTTTATTTGTAGGGTATCCTAAGGAAACGAAAGGATACTATTTCTATTATCCCACCGAGAACAAAGTAGTTGTTGCTCGGACTGGTGTCTTTCTTGAAAGTGAATTTATTTATAGAAGAACCAGTGGGAGACAAATAGAACTTAGTGAAGTTCAACCACAAGAAAACATTGAACATGAGATTGAGATGGAAACAGAGCAGACACCACAAGCTGTTGTGGATGAATTGCCTGCTCAAGAGACACAAACCCAGCGTAGGTCTGTAAGAGAACACCGTGAGCCAGAGAGATATTGATTTCTTGTGACTCAACAAGGTGACTTACTACTAATTGATGAGGATGAGCCGTCATCTTATCAAGAAGCTATAATGGGCACTGATTCTGAGAAATGGCAAGAAGCCATGAAATCTGAGATGGAATCCCTATATGCAAACCAAGTATGGACTTTGGTTGACCCGCCTGAAGGGGAAGACCCATAGGGTGCAAATGGATTTTCAAGAAGAAGACCGACATGGATGGTAATATACAAACCTTTAAAGATCGACTGGTTGCAAAAGGTTTCAAACAAATTCATGGTATTGACTATGATGAAACTTTTTCGCCAGTTGCCATGGTTAAATCCATTAGGATCTTACTTGCAATAGCTGCATTTCATGACTATGAAATCTGGCAGATGGATGTCAAAACAGCTTTCCTTAATGGAAATTTACTTGAGGATGTGTACATGACACAACCTGAGGGTTTTGTCGATCCAAAGGATGCTGGAAAGATATGCAAGCTACAACGATCCATTTATGGATTGAAGCAAGCTTCTCGGAGTTGGAATCTTCGTTTTGATGATGCAGTCAAAGAGTTTGGTTTCATCAAAAACGTAGATGAACCTTGTGTCTACAAAAGGTCAGTGTGAGCATAATTATCTTCCTAATATTGTATGTAGATGACATACTTCTAATTGGGAATGATATCCCTGCCTTACAATCTGTAAAGATTTGGCTAGGGAATTGCTTTTCTATGAAAGACTTGGGTGAAGCCACCTATGTATTAGGTTTCATGATCTATAGAGATAGATCAAGAAGATTACTTGGCCTAAGTCAAAGTACATACATAGACAAAGTGCTAAAACGGTTTAGTATGCAAGAATCAAAGAAAGGATTTGTGTCTATGACACATGGAATACATCTCTCGAAGGATCAATGTCCTTCAACACCAGATGAGAGACAACGCATGAGTAAGATTCCATATGCGTCAGCTATTGGATCTATCATGTATGCCATGATATGTACTCGTCCCGATGTATCGTATGCTTTGAGCATGACGAGCAGATATCAAGTTGATCCAGGTGAAGGTCACTGGATTGCTGTCAAGAACATCCTGAAGTACTTGAGAAGGACTAAGGATACATTCTTGATTTATGGAGGTGAGGAAGAGCTCAATGTAATAGGTTACACTGATGCAAGCTTCCAAACCGACAAAGATGATTTCCGATCACAATCAGGATATGTGTTTGCCTAAATGGAGGTGCTGAGAGCTGGAAGAGTTCAAAGCAAGAGACAGTAGCCGATTCTACAACTGGAGCTGAATACATTGCAGCCTCAGATGCAGCAAAGGAAGCTGTTTGGATCAAGAAGTTCATTTCTGAGCTTGGGGTGATGCCTAGCATACTAGATCCGATTGAACTCTATTGTGACAACAATGAAGCCATCGCATTGGCTAAGGAACCTAGATCTCACCAAAGATCCAAGCACATACTTCGGCGCTTTCATTACATTCGAGAAATTGTTGAAAGAGGAGATGTAAAAATATGCAAAGTACCAACTGATGATAATGTATCTGACCCACTAACGAAGCCACTATCACAGCAGAAGCATGATCGTCATACTAGATCTCTAGGCATTAAGTATATGTCTGATTGGTCTTAGTGCAAGTGGGAGATTTGTTGGGACATGCCCTAAGACAACTCATTAGATGATTGTTTATGACATACACTGTATTATGATTTTGTTAATGGCAATTCATTATTATATATTATTTGTGTATCTGTGTAATATGAATTAATATATAAGTTAATGTCCTTAGAATAATATTGTATTGTTCTTAAAGATTGTCCCTAGTCAAGTATTATCATTAATAAGGATAATGATAATGCATTGAGACTAGTATGTTTTGATTGATGAATTGTTCATAGGTATGAGATATCAAATCAACACATGGGTACATGTTAGAGAACGATGTACTGGACAGACTGATAGGGTTGAATATTACGCGTTTTTATGCTTTGATATGTATATGTTTTCGTGTTGATTCTTGAGTTATTTTACGTTTTATGGTATATATTTCTATATTTCAGGAATCAATGTTGAAATTCATAAAAGGGGAAGAAATCAAGCTAAAATGATGAAAAAATGAATAAAGTTGAAGAAAAGAGGAAGAAACCAGAATCCAAGACACATGTTGCTCCTTTCTCCTCAAATTACTATATGTTCGAGCCATGTTTTGGAAATATGGTCCATATAAAAGTTGTAGAACTTTCTCTTATCTTCGCGTGGACAGCTGATTCATCAAATTCGGAGTTCGTATGAGAAAGTTACGGCCAAAATACGAAACTCGCCAGAAGCTGAAAAAGGCGAAGAAACTTACTGTGATTTCCGATCGATCGAGCAGAATTTCCGATCGATCGAGACGGGCAGAAAAAGCCACGAGAATCTTACTGGAAGGCTCGATCGATCGGCTCTTCTTTCGGATCGATCGGGACGAGCAATTTTCATTAAAATACCTTCCTTGTAGAGTTTGGATGCAAGAGGAAAGTCCATAATTCTTTCCCCTATATATTATACACCATAATTTCAACCCAAATCATACTTTAAACCCTAGGAATAGCCTCCACACCTCCATACACCCATTCACCATCCAAATCTCAGCCCCCCTTTCCTTCAATTCCATCATACCTCCATCACTCTCCACTAACACCATCTCACGCCTCCTTCCATATAATTCACGTCCATCACCCCTTTCCTTCACTTCATATCCAACCTCCATCCTTCTACCATTCAACCTTCATCCACCATCACCACTTCATCCTAGGAATTGGAACAAGCCAACAAGATAATCGAAGAGCACGATCGAGAAAGAAGCGAGGAAGGATCAAGAATCAACGAACGGAGTCGACTTGGGAGTTTGCTTTTACTTTTCGATTATTTGTTTTGATTTATTATTGGATTTTATGTGTTTTGGATGATTGAGAAATATCTTAAACATTGTTTTCCTTTAATATTATTGATTCATTGATTTCATACATCTTCTATGAGCATGTGTTATTGTTTTTAATGCTTTTGAAGGATTGATCACCTTTGAATGATATTTTATTATAATTGAGATCGAGAGATGAAATTATAATACGATATAGTAATTCATGCCGTGTGTTAAAGATTGAGATCGAGAGATAAAATCACACACGAGTGATAATCTAAAAGTTAGTGGTTTTCATAAAGCGCATTCAACATTAAATTGTTAATTACGTGAACGAGAGTTACTAGTTGCAATTTGATGTTAGACTTAATATAGCTCGAGAGAGTATATTGAATAAATTCGGAAAACCCGTCACCTTAGAGATGTATGAAGAAAAGAATTGTAAGAGTTGGGTTAGGTGAATAATTGTCTTGATACTTTCTTGTGGATTTTTCTCGTGATCGTTGACTATTTTGGTTGGATTATAGTAGCTTAATTTAGTTTAGTTTAATTATTAATTGATTATCGTAGGTTAAATATAGTTAAAAGAAATCTTATGTGGTACTTGCTTGTTAGTCCTTGTGGGTTCGACAATCCGTATCTTCCTATCTATACTAAAACTTGACACCGTGCACTTGCGGTCTAAAATCGCTAGATTGGAAATAATTGTTTAAAATAAAAGCGGTCAAGTTTTTGGCGCCGTTGCCGGGGACTAACTTTAGTAATATCATACTAGGTTCTTTGACTGTAATTTAACCATTTTTTTTGTTTATCTCACTCGAAAAAGAAAAAAAATTATATATATTTATTTTGTTTTTGTTTTGTTTGTCTTGTGAGGTACTTGGAGATGCTACATCAACAAGCCTTCACAAGCTTTGCCCAACAACGTTCCGAGCCGTTCTACGCTGTTTGGGAGAGATTCAATGATTTGGCCAACACATTCCGGTATCACAACTTTTCGAACTATACTCTCCTGCAATATTTCTTCAAAGGTTTGGATGCACAGACACGAGAATGGGTATTTAGCGGAGCACTGGTGACTGGGAGTCCCCTGGTTGATAGAGATGAGAACAGTGTGTTGCACCTGTTCAATGATATGGCGGACTTCGATTACCACTGGCATTGTGATCCTTCACTACAAGGTTGGAGTCACCGATACCCACCGGAGCCTCACTATCCTATTGATACGCCACAACCATATGAACATCACGAAGAGAGGAGAGATAGTTCTGCAGATGTCACAACTCAGTTAGAAGATACCTTAGTGAGATTCATGGCATCAACCGAGAACAGTTTGGAGTGCCAAACCAACTCAATGCGTCACCTGGAGCAGCAAATGGAAGTCCTCATCGAAACAATTTCAATTAGTTGCCAAGAGGAAGAGATGAGGGCTACAAATCAAGAGGCGACGAATCGAGTTTGGTTATATGATGACGATCACTCAACCAACCAAGTTTGGGGGAGTGATCCTCCTAGTGTGGAAGAGTCGAGGGAACTTGAGCCTCTTCAAAAGATTGAGCTTACTTCAGAGATGTTATCCGAGGAGTTCCCATGTGAAGATGAGTCAAATGTGATGTTGGAGAACGAAGAGACGTTCGAAGATTCTGATTTGAGCCCATCGATGGAGACATGTTCTATGCCATATGTGGATCCTTATTTTCCATCGATGCCAACTTCACCGCACTACATCCTGAAAGAGATAAAGCCGATTCAAGATTCATTCTCCCATTCCTACCACTTCAAGATGAATGTTGTTGGAGCGACGAGCTTACACTGCTACAATCTTGCCAATCTTGAGGGCATATTGAATGAAGACCCATTAGTGGTATCATACGATACTTACTATGGGCGGCAGCCGCTCTTTGATGGTTGCTTCTGATGGTCAAGCCGAAGACCAAAAATCAGCGCTTCTTGGGAGGCAACCCAAGCGTATCCTTTTGTTATGTAGTTTTGTTATTTGATTTTCAGTTTTTGTTTTAGTTTTGTTTATCTCTCGAGTCGAATATTTTACCATTTGCATTCTTCTCTTGCTAGGTACTTGGTTGGAGCGATGAACCCCTACAACAGTGGAGCTTTCAAAAGCAAATCTTCCTCAACCCTCATGCAAGCGTCTTGATCAGGGGAGTTCACTGTTTTCCTTTTGATTCTTTTAAACATTGAGGGCAATGTTTGATTTAAGTTTGGGGGAGTAGTAGCTTGCATGTTTTACTTGTTTTAACCACATGTTGTGTGCTTAAATGACACTTGAATCGTCCGATTATTATGAGCTAAATTTTTTTTTTTATGAGTTCAAACTTGAGAAAAGAATGAATTACAGTAGTGACTATTCAATGAGGATTTTGATCTCACTATGCATATGAACTTGATTTGTAATTGGACTTGTACATGAATATCCTTATTTGAGTTAGCATGTCAAGATTGAGGAATATATTGAGCACAATGAGTCATGATCTTGTGGATTGCATGTTGAATAGTGATAATTATTGTGAACTTAATGATTTGTCTTGAGCATCTTAGAGCTATCCTAGAACTTATTTGATGATGACACTTTGAGGTGAAATTTTATAGTTACAAACTTGACTTGGAAATGATCTAGGCGATCTTTGACACGTTTGAACCTTTCAAGCTTACCATGATTCATATCAATCCCTAGTGTCCCATTTGAGCTTTATTGAAAAAAGAATGGTATATGCATTGCATATAATTAGACCCCATTCGACATTCTTGGCAAACTCATTATACTTACCCTTGAGCCTAAATGAAAAAAGTTATCCTTACCCTAAGGGAGTATAATGAATATCATTCGATGCACTTGAATTGTTATATCTTGATGAGCTTATTGAAAAAAATGATGAATGAGAAAAGAAAAAGATAGATAAAAAGCCTTGAGAAAAAGATTGACTAAATAAGACCCAAAGTGGCCAAGGCTATAAAAGAAAAAGAAGAAAAGCTCGATGTGTGCGAAAAATTTGAACTGTAAATGATTATACTCTCTTCTTTGCGCTTATCCTATCTTTTCTTTGAAGCCAACACCAAAGGCCTTACATTACAAGCTTAAAAAGTCCTTTTGATCCAAGTCTGGGGAGTAACTATCATTAGTGGTTTGTTTGAAAATAGGCTTATAGGGTGCTTGATAATAATCTCGACTTTGAGTTGATTAACATGATTTGATCTTTAATATGTGCATGAAACTTGAGACTGACTATAACACACACACACGTTCCGATTTTGAGATATGTTGCTTGAATTAGGAGAAAACATGTCTTGTCAACTTTTGTATATGTGCATGAGATTTCTGAGAATAAAATAAGTCATGAAATAATTGTTTCAAGTATCAAGAATGAACTCTACCTTGTGATTTTAATGCTTAATCGAGGACGATTAAGTGATAAGTTTGGGGGAGTTGATAGGGTTGAATATTACGCGTTTTTATGCTTTGATATGTATATGTTTTCGTGTTGATTCTTGAGTTATTTTACGTTTTATGGTATATATTTCTATATTTCAGGAATCAATGTTGAAATTCATAAAAGGGGAAGAAATCAAGCTAAAATGACGAAAAAATGAATAAAGTTGAAGAAAAGAGGAAGAAACCAGAATTCAAGACACATGTTGCTCCTTTCTCCTCAAATTACTATATGTTCGAGCCATGTTTTGGAAATGTGGTCCATATAAAAGTTGTATAACTTTCTCTTATCTTCGCGTGGACAGCTGATTCATCAAATTCGGAGTTCGTATGAGAAAGTTACGGCCAAAATACGAAACTCGCCAGAAGCTGAAAAAGGCGAAGAAACTTACTGTGATTTCCGATCGATCGAGCAGAATTTCCGATCGATCGAGACGGGCAGAAAAAGCCACGAGAATCTTACTGGAAGGCTCGATCGATCGGCTCTTCTTTCGGATCGATCGGGACGAGCAATTTTCATTAAAATACCTTCCTTGTAGAGTTTGGATGCAAGAGGAAAGTCCATAATTCTTTCCCCTATATATTATACACCATAATTTCAACCCAAATCATACTTTAAACCCTAGGAATAGCCTCCACACCTCCATACACCCATTCACCATCCAAATCTCAGCCCCCCTTTCCTTCAATTCCATCATACCTCCATCACTCTCCACTAACACCATCTCACGCCTCCTTCCATATAATTCACGTCCATCACCCCTTTCCTTCACTTCATATCCAACCTCCATCCTTCTACCATTCAACCTTCATCCACCATCACCACTTCATCCTAGGAATTGGAACAAGCCAACAAGATAATCGAAGAGCACGATCGAGAAAGAAGCGAGGAAGGATCAAGAATCAACGAACGGAGTCGACTTGGGAGTTTGCTTTTACTTTTCGATTATTTGTTTTGATTTATTATTGGATTTTATGTGTTTTGGATGATTGAGAAATATCTTAAACATTGTTTTCCTTTAATATTATTGATTCATTGATTTCATACATCTTCTATGAGCATGTGTTATTGTTTTTAATGCTTTTGAAGGATTGATCACCTTTGAATGATATTTTATTATAATTGAGATCGAGAGATGAAATTATAATACGATATAGTAATTCATGCCGTGTGTTAAAGATTGAGATCGAGAGATAAAATCACACACGAGTGATAATCTAAAAGTTAGTGGTTTTCATAAAGCGCATTCAACATTAAATTGTTAATTACGTGAACGAGAGTTACTAGTTGCAATTTGATGTTAGACTTAATATAGCTCGAGAGAGTATATTGAATAAATTCGGAAAACCCGTCACCTTAGAGATGTATGAAGAAAAGAATTGTAAGAGTTGGGTTAGGTGAATAATTGTCTTGATACTTTCTTGTGGATTTTTCTCGTGATCGTTGACTATTTTGGTTGGATTATAGTAGCTTAATTTAGTTTAGTTTAATTATTAATTGATTATCGTAGGTTAAATATAGTTAAAAGAAATCTTATGTGGTACTTGCTTGTTAGTCCTTGTGGGTTCGACAATCCGTATCTTCCTATCTATACTAAAACTTGACACCGTGCACTTGCGGTCTAAAATCGCTAGATTGGAAATAATTGTTTAAAATAAAAGCGGTCACAGACCAACCATGAGAATGCTACATGGATAGTTATATGAACGTCATAAGCAATTCTCATAGTGATAATAATGTATGTAATCCTTACGACTTGAGATCACCAGAGATCCAAACATAAGGAGTCATGTATCTTGATATTGTCAAACGTTACCTGTAACAGGGTAAACTATAAAGACAATCATTGGATACACCACGAATTATGTAGAGGGATGTTGAGTGATCAAGAAAGGATTTGTCCCTCCTATATAACAGGAGAAGTGTTTGGGCCCTTGATCAAGTAAGACTAAAATGCATGGCCGTGCTCGAATCAGTCGATATGTGATATCGAGCTTATTCGTTTATTCTAGTTCTACTTGGGGATCGAGAAATAAAATATCGAATATATGAGTATGACTATTCCATGACTCATGTTCAATCTAAACACTTTGGACAAAGGGATTAAGTTACATGGTTAATATTATCGCAGTTCGTAGGTTATGTCGAGTCAATGACATTCTTGTAATTTGTGTATTCTTGATGTGTTGCTAGATACCGCTCATTGCTTGTGACATAAAATTAGATTTTATGTCGCTGCCAACATTGCAAGATCCTATCGGGTCACACAAAAGATTAAATCGATAAATGGAGATATAATTCATTGGATGAATTAATTAATTAAGAAGAGTCTTAATTAAATATAAGATGTATGGATTTAATTAATTATTGGTATGGGCCAATGGGGCTTTAAGAAGGCCTTTAATTAAATCTAACATATATATTATAATTGATAACAAGGTGATAAAAATATGATTCCATTATCACAAAACCTAATCTCCTCCATTCACTTGCTCTCGGCCGCCGCCTCATCCTCCCACCTCACGTCGTCGCGCCGCCGTGAAAAGGGAATTTGATCGGCCGCCGTTGATCAGTTTTGAACCGTGAGTTTAGTTCTGGTTTAAGAATGAGTCTAGCAACTTGTTCTTAAATCCTTTTTCGATTTGATCGTGTGGATACCGTAGAGACGAAGGTGAAAATCTTTGTTCGTGACTCGTGGACTTGCAACGAGGATTCTGCTACAAACACGCTACAAGGGTACGATTCTTAATCAATCTCGATATGATCACTTTGTATAGGTCCTTTGGTAGGAATCCAATTTTATTTTCCGCTGCATATTGTATGATGGATTCCTAACATTAACACCATTAATCCCCGGGCATTACACTTATACATCTTCCTCCCGCCCGGGTGGATAGTAAGCCTACTGCTATGAGCCCGCTGTAGTATCCCTTGACGCAACTCCGGCGTACTCCGAACTACCCATCGGTTACCAAGCCTCAAGGAACCGTCTTCAGCCATTCTGAACTTTGATGGTTGTCCAACACGTACCAATGCTAACCACCTCTGTATCTCTTCATATGACTTCTGAGCTCTCCTGATATTCTCATAAACATCTGGCTCAGCTAATAAGGTCGATACACGTACTGGTGATGTATCCACATCGGAGTCATAACCCAGATGACAGTAGGAAGTCATCATGACCGATAATTGCATGACATCCTCAGCAGTACACCTCACTTTCCAGCTCAAGGTGTCTGCTGTCAAGTTAGCTTTCCCAGGATGGTACTCAATCTCGCAATCATAGTCTTTGAGTAAGTCCATCCATCTCCTCTGTCTCATATTCAGCTCCGCCTGAGTGAAGAGAAACTTCAGGCTCTTGTGGTCTATATAAATGGTGAACGAAGTGCCATACAAGTAGTGCCGCCAAATATTCAAGGCAAACACAATAGCTGCCAGTTCCAAATCCTGAATTGGGTATCTAATCTCATGCGGCTTCAACTATCTCGAGGCATAAGCTACCACATGTTTATCCTGCATCAGTACACATCAAAACCTTGTAGTACGCATCAGTATATAGCACAAATCTCTTGTTCTCTGTAGGAATTACTAACACTGGTGCTGTAATACCCCCGAAATGTAATATGATTATGTGCTTCGATGATAATTTATGATGTGTTTAAGGGTTGAGGTGCATTTAATTTTGGGGGATAATACTTACGATGTGATGATATGATGTAGGGGACACGTTGGGTGTTTTAAAGGATGTATTAATTAAATGAAGTTAGAAAATATCGAGTGAGGATATTTTAATACATCGTACTATATACCGGGACACAATTAAACACCACAAGGCACCCCAACCATACCACCCCCCAATCGGCCACCTCACCCTTTCCCACTTGATTAACCCATACCCCCACTTGATCATGCCCATGCTCCCAATCACTTCTTGCAGCCAAAACATTCCCTTCTCCTTCTCTTTTTCCCCCCATTTTCGTTCCAGCTTAGCAGCTGTAAGGCAAGTAAAAAGCTTGGTAAAAGTGTTCCAAAAACCTTGCAAAAGAGGAGCAAAGGAGAGGGGTAAGTGGGTACTCTGTTTTTCTGGGTTTGTGTTTGAGCTTGGGTTTGGTGGGTTGTTTTTAACGCATGCTAAGTGTAGGCTTGGGTGAAACCTTGGTATGAATGCTTACATGGTAGTATTAAGTAACTACTAGCATGGTTGTTTGAGCATTTTATATGATTTATGTGATAGATTTCTTGTTATGAAACTATATGCTCGAAAATCTGGAAAAAAAAATATAAGCATGCTCTGTTTCTGTTAAAGTTGGTTGAGGATGAAGATTATGATGATGTTATGATGCATGTTAGCTTAGGTTTTGTTAAACCTTTGATTTAAGTGCCTACATGGATATTTTATGAAGTTCTTTACATGTTTGTTTCAGCAAGAAAGATGTGTTATGAAGTAGAAATGTTGGTGTAAAAAGAGGTGCTCAAAAATCTGGGGAAATCCCGATTCTTTTCAGAGCTCTCGATCGATCGAGATTTGGTCCCGATCGATCGAGCGAGACAGAAGGTCTAAAGCATGTTTTGATATTTTGGTGCCGATCGATCGAAGGATTTCCCGATCGATCGGTGAAGCTTCTCGATCGATCGGTAAAATGCTTCGATCGATCGAGCGAGGCAGAATACTAAGGCACTGTTTGTGCACAGTGTCTCGATCGATCGAGACCTTGGGCCGATCGATCGAGAGAGGCAGAAAGTTGGCAAGTATAATGATGTTTTATTTTGTTAAGTTTATGATGTGAGATGGTTTTGAGGCATCTAATATGGTATTGTGTGGTCTTGTAGAACCATCCCAGGTACCGGCACATCAAGGAGATAAAGTCTGTTGACTCCTCCTCCTTTTGCAAAGGTACGTAAGAAGCGTACGGGCATCGGACGGTAACGCACTCCTAACTCTGACCATGCATTAATTTCATAAGTATTTATGATGATGATGTTAACGAGGATGATTATGATAAGTAAGTTTATGATGATGATGATTATGATGATGATGTTTATGATGATTATGATAAGTAAGTTTATGATGATGATGATTATGATGATGATGTTTATGATGATGATGCTTACGATGATGATTGTGATGATGATGTTTACGATGATGATGCTTACGATGATGATCATGATGATGATGTTTATGATGATGATGTTTACGATGATGATTATGATAAGTAAGTTTATGATGATGATGTATATGATGATGATGATTGTGATGATGATTGTGATAAGTAAATTTACAATAATGATATAGGATGTTTATAAGGGTAAGATGCCCATATGGTAAGATGCCATACAATGTTATAATGTGGTAAGATGCCACGGGGTAAGATGCCCATATGGTAAGATGCCATACGATGTTATTATGTGGTAAGATGCCACGGGGTAAGATGCCCATATGGTAAGATGCCATACGATGTTATTATGTGGTAAGATGCCACGGGGTAAGATGCCCATATGGTAAGAGGCCATATGATGTTATTGTGTGGTAGGATACCACGGGGTAAGATGCCCATATGCACGAAGGTAACAGGGTTAACAAGAAGAAGTTAACGAATAACCAGCAAGTTACTTAACCAAGACTTCGTACATTTATTGTTGTATTTTGTTATGATGCTTAAATGATGATGATGTTATAAGATGATGAAGTTATAAGATGATGATGCTATAAGATGATGATATAAGATGATGATGCTTATATGATGTTATAAATGATGATATGTATAAGATGATAATGCTTATATGATGATGATGTTGTAAGATGACGATATTTATAAGACGACGATTTTAATCATTCATGTCAAGAATTAATGATTATATGCATGGCTATGAAACAGGGACAACCAAAGAGGGTTAATGCAATTAACCAGGAAGTATACGTTACCAATTATTTTCATGCATTTATTTATATGCCATTGCCTTATGATGTTAAGTAACGATATACATGCTCATGATGGGTTGTTCCTGTAGGTACACTTTTGGACTAAAGGACTAAGGGCCGGGTTGAGGCAGTGAGCTATGAGGAGCATGAAAGATGTTAGGATTCAGGATTTCTGGATAGTCTCTACTCTAGTAGTAGTATAATTCTATCGCTTTAACATTCGTATTGAGAATGTCATTAATTAAGGTTGAAATTTCATTGTTGGCATGAAATCTTTTTAGCTCAAAGCTACAATCTGAACCCTAAGACGTTATTAATGCTTGTTTAGTCCATAAATTGTGTATTAAGATGAGATTAAGGTAGGAAGACCCTACAGGTGCTGATGTCAACCAGTGCTTCAACTCTTGGAAGCTCTGTTCACATGCCTCAGACCAATAGAATGGTACTCCATTTTGAGTCAACTGTGTCAATGGCTTAGCAATCTTAGAAAATCCTTCGACGAAGCGTCGATAATACCCGGCCAAACCAAGAAAGCTTTGTATCTCGGGTACAGAAGTAGGTGCAGGCCAATCCATCCTTGCCTCTACTTTCCTGGGATCTACTGATATCCCATTGCTAGAAATGACATGCCCTAGAAATACCACACTGCTCAACCAGAATTAACATTTGCTGAGTTTGGCAAACAATTGATTTTCTCTGAGGATCTGGAGTACCGTCCGCAAATGTCTTACGTGTTCCTCCTCACTTTGAGAATAAATAAGTATGTCGTCAATGAACACAATGACGAACTGATCAAGATACTGCTGGAACACCCGATTCATCAGACCCATGAAGACAGCCAGGACGTTCGTCACACCGAACGGCATAACTAAGAACTCGTAATTGTTGGGATATGCCCTAAGACAAGTCATTAGATGATTGTTTAAGACATACAATGTTTATGGATTTATGAATGGCAATTCATTATTATATATTATTCTTTTAACTGTGCATTGTGAATTAATATATATGTTAATGTCCTTAGAATAATATTGTATTATTCTTAAAGATGTCCCTAGTCAAGTATTATCATGAATAGGGATAATGATAATACGTAGAGACTAGTATATGTTGATCGATGAATTGTTCATTGATATGAGATATCAAATCAACATATGGGTACATGTTAGAGAACAATGTACTGGACAGACCCACCATGAGAATGCAACATGGATAGTTATATGATCGTCATATGCAATTCTCATAGTGATAATAATGTATACAATCCTTACGACTTGTGATCATCAGAGATCCCAACATAAGGAGTTATGTATCTTGATATCGTCAAACGTTAACCGTAACAGGGTAATCTATAAAGGCGACTATTGGATACACTACGAATTATGTAGAGGGATGTTGACTGATCGAGATAGGATTTGTCCCTCCTATATAACAGGAGATGTGTTTGGCCCTTGATCAAGTGAGAACTAAAATGCATGGCCATGCTCGAATGAGTCGATATGAGATATCGAGCTTATTCGTTTATTCTAGTTCTACTTGGGGATCAAGAAATAAAGATTGAATATACGAGTATGACTATTCCATGACTCGTGTTCAATCTAAACACAAAGGACAAAGGGATTAAGTTATATGATTAATATTATCACGAGTTCTAAAGGTTATTGTCGAGTCATTGACATTCTCGTAATTTGGGTAGCATCGATGTGTTGCTAGATACCGCTCAATGCTTGCGACATAAAATGAGATTTTATGTCACTGCCAACATTACGAGATCCTATCGGGTCGCACAAAAGATTAAATCGAGAAGGGAAATTAAATTCATGGGATGAATTAAATAATTAAGAGGAGTCATAATTAATAATCATAAGGATTAATTAAATCATGGGCTTAAGCCCATGAAGCTTTAAGAAAGCCTTTAATTAATCATATATAATATGATTGCAAGGTGTTTAATGGTAAGACAACTTCATAACACAAAACCTAACACCAAAAGCAAGACACACGGCCGCACCATCAAGAACTTTCGGCCACTTCATAGCCGAGTGGTTCTTGGTGATTTTGTGCCAATTTGATTGTGAATCAAAGTGTGGTTTTTGGTTCCGGTTTAGTAACTTGTCTAGCAACTTGTTATTAAACCATCCCTTCACTCGATTTGATCGTGTGGATTCCGTTGAGGCAAAACCAATCGAGTTTTGCTATTGACTCGGAGAAGGCGTTGGACGTGGTGCTGCTCCGTGGATTCTGCTTCAAACACGCTACAAGGGTGAGATTCTTATGTATTCTCTAATCCGATATGAATCCCTATGTATAGGTCCGGTGTTAGTAATCCCAAAATTTTATTCCGCTGCGTTGTATGCTCATGGGGTTACTTACAGTAATGCCCATACCGAGT